>APFE030423152.1:88525-145318 GCA_000404065.3 Pinus taeda | reverse complement strand
AACCCTCCTTGTACTGATGAAACCTTCAGGGTCATAAGGGACCCACCAGAAGCTTCTCTTAAGTTTGAGCTGTTGTCCTAGTATTTGGTCAGCTTCTTGCCAACCATATTTTTTGTTCATTGTAAATGGGCCTAAGTGATCCCTGAACTTCAGGTTGGCTTTCTTCTTCGCATTGTGAAAGTGTGTTAGGTCGAAGTTTATAAGCTATCTATAGTACTCCATGGAAAATAGCCTCATAGGGATATACTTTGGGAGCCTGTAGGGACAGAGCTCACAGCCATAGATTCTGATGACAGTGTGGTTTTGGTACAAGTACCAATCACCAATCTTGTAGCTTCTAGATAGCTGCAAGATCTTCTGCATATCCTTGGACAATCTGATAGGAGGTGTCCTCTTCAAGAGGCATGTTACTGGATATACAAACTGATCAATGAATTCACAGTAAGAGTAAGGGGAATTATGTACTTGATGGAAGACTAAAGACCAGAAGATCATAGACCTTCTCTCACCCTGTGAGTCTAGCTTCTTGATTGAGCACTGGAAGCTATCTGTCTGGTAGTATAAGAATAAGTGATAGATGTATAAGGAATATCTGAATATTGCCTCCCTGTTCAGCCTTGTCAATTGATCATGTATCTTATTGGCAATGTAATTGGCATAATTGTATTTCATAGCAGGGGGCTTCATCAGGCTATATGCAGAGAGCATGACCAGCACAGTTAGATCAACATGTTTGTTTGTGGTGAACCCCAGCATAGAGGTCAGCATATCTACCTGTAGCTTACCTACCTCATTGAGATCTTCATAGGAGAAAGGAGGTGGCCCAGAGGGTTGGCAGTCTACCTTCATGAATTTCCTAGCTATGGCAGCAATGTCTGAATTAGAAAGTCTGGAGCCCTCATCCAGCAAATAGTTCATGGAGAAGGGGTATAGCAACTGGGTATGTTTGTAGTTGAGCATCTGGTTGATGGAGTCTGGAGTTATATAGAAGAGGATGCTCCTAGATAGAGACTTCACAGCCCTGAGTTTCTGGTCATAGTTGTCTGCACATAGGTGGATGATTTCAGGGAAAATGTTGACAGAAGGTAGAAAGTAGGTGGGTAGATTAGATTGCCAGACCCCATACAGGTCACTGCTGTCCAAGTGACTGTTTCTTAATTGGCAATATTTCTGCAAATGGTTTCTCTCTGCCACAAAGTCTGTGATGAGGGCATCACTGTCCACCAATGGTATAGCTTCTAGCTCTCTATTGGGTGGATTTATAGGCAAAACATCCAGAGCAACTGGAGTGGCCATTGTCTTGGTCTTGCTGGTGGTTTACTGTGTTTCAAGCTTGATGTGAGTGCTGAGGAATGGCTTACTGCTCTCTGTTTGCAGTGAGCAGTTTTGGCAGTTCAAGGAGGTTGTCACAGGCTTAATCAATCTGTGGGGCACTATGTTTTGAGGAAGCAGAGTGTTTTTGAGCTGGTTAGTTGGTTATTTGCAGAGGAGTGCTTTAGAATAGGTGAGGGAAATGTCAATTCAGTTCTTCTAGCCCGTAGCTTGGCTTTCTTAGTTGTTTCTTGTGAAAAACTGGTAAATTTGACTGCGGGTCACGGGTTTCCTTGCAGCTTCCTTCATGCAGGGGTTTCAGAGGTTTCTTAGGTAGATTTTAGAGGTGAATTTCAACAATGTGGGTCCTTAAATTGAGTTGCTTAAGCAGGAAAACAGGATTATATGGAGAACAGTGGACAAGAGGGTGCCTACGGCAAAATACCTGGTTTTAATGGCGTACGAGGCATTTGCACCGGTCGAACTGGCTGAATTGCAGGTGGTTGGGTTGACAATGGAGGCAGCAACAACTTTGGCAGATTAATTTTGCTTTTCGACCGTTGGAAGTTGAAATTCGCTTTCAGAGGAGCTCCGAGCGTTTGTAGAAAATAATACAAAATAACGGTTTTTTACGCCTTTTTATGCATTTTTGGCATATTGGCGGCCTTTTGTGATGACGTCATGCTGACGTCATCATGGGCCCAGGTATGGACAAGGTGACGTGGCAGGTGACGTGGGTGCCCAGGTGGCACTAACACGGTGGCAGGGTGGACAGGGCGACGTGGAGGGCAGGGGTGACGTGGAGGCATGGTGGCGGCAAAGTGGGGTGACGTCACGCTAACGGGGGCGTGACATCAGCGTGGGGGGTAGGGCGGTAAGCGGTCTCCCCGACAGGCTCTTAGGTGGTAAGTGGTTTGGATGGGGGGGGCAGCGAACAACCCCAGCACTTAACGCGTGGCGGGGGTACGGCAGCAATACCGCCCATCCCCCGGACGCAAAAGGTTGGGTAGCTCTATAGGAGGATCGACCGCCCACCGTAGGATGGGCGGGGCGAATGATTTGACGGTTGGCGGTGAATGGGATATGTCGCCACATTAATAGCGGGGGATCTGCCCAATAGATTAAAATATGTTTAATACACGGGCCGCGGGGTGGGTTTAAAACCTTAGTTTTATGGGTTTTGGGGGTTTCAAATGCGCTTTTTATTTAAAAGCTTTATATTCCAAAAACTTTATAATAAAGGGTTTAGGGCGGAGAAAATGGAATAAAGGGTAAATGAGGGTGGGGAAATGAATTTTTTCCTTTTAACCATAGTTTTGAGTCAACCCATAGTTTTTTAGGAGGATTAAGGGCTAATACTAACCCTTGAGGGGTTAATATTTCCTAAGGAAGGGATATGGCTATAGCACTTGGGGGAGGGAGAATTTAGGGAGCTTGATCATAGGTTAGTGGTTAATATGGTTTGTGAGGTGAATGAAGGGGTGAAGCTAAGTTAAAATGAAACTTAACTTAGGATATTGAGGATAAATGAAAATAATGAAAAATGGATGTTTTTGCACAAGAAATGTGGCTTCTTTTCATGCTTGAACTCCATGTTTTGACCAAGTGGTTTGTGATGTAATGGAGTGGAACTGGACACCTGAGTAGATCTCAGGGCCTTTGGGAGTGTTAGTAAGAAGTGATTTTTTGGGGGAAACTGGGGAAGTTAGACATGCTCCATTGTGTTGCTTTCCTTGTATTGACCAGCATAATTTAGCTTGACAGGACCACCACTTCTGCAACCCCATCTACCTACCCATCTATTTGCCTAGCATTTTTTGTTTCTTCTTGGAGGGTGCACTTGGACTTGCAGACCCTTATGTGCCTTTTCTTTTCCATTGGCTTTTCCTTTTGATTGCCTATCTAAAACTACCCTTATTTATTCCAAGGCCCCAGATTAAGCAGTTGGGAACCTTAGCTTCTCTGCCTAACTATTGATCTGCCAAGATTAAATAGTTTTGGACAGACTTCTTTCTCTATTCTACAACAGAAAATTGAAACATGGCATGATCCAGATTAGACTGTTGGACAATCCATCAAAATTTAATAAACCTGAAGGCATGTACACACCTTGCCTTTCCTTGGAAATATGGGATCTTTGTGTCAGCAAAGCAGAGCATATTTGGCATTTGGATTTGTCAATCATGAAATATGAAACCTATTGGTATAGGTATCCAACAACAAGAACAGACTTAGATTTGAACCATGATCTTCGGGGCTTCGTTAACTCAAAATCATTGCCACCAAATTCCTTACAACGGCAACAATGGACTTAATGCCATAGGCAGATTTCCTTTCTATCACCTTTGAATCCAGACTTGTGCAAATTCTCTCTATGATCAACATGCAATGAAGCTTGCATCTTAAGGACTTTAGTTGATGAATGAGGATGTCTTAAGATCTCAAGATGAATGAAAATGAATAAATCTCTGCAAAATCTACCTTCCAAATGCTGCATTATTGAAGATAGTTTCTGAAGAACCGTATTCCCTGTAAGGAAAAATTAACATCTCCTTCATCTATTCTTAAGGTCACTCTCCTTAGTCAATCTTCTCGGGATTTACCAAGGTTAAGAAGGGCCTGATCACTAAGCACCCTACACATGCTTGAAAACTCAGGACCAGTGAGAGGGTACATTGAAGTTGTTTTACAGAAGTCCAAGTAGGCTACATTCAACTCTCCTAATGTGGCATCTTTCTTCCGACACCGAAAAATCTTAACTGCTGAACATAGCACTATCTGTTGATGTTGTGGTAAAGTTTGTATTGTGTCAACAACAGCTGATTGGAATTTTTTTGCCCATGCTCTGGCCATATGATCAATTCTTACCATATTTATTTCTTGCTTTGTTAATCATTCAGACGGTAAATTCAATCCATTGGTCATTGATTTCTCATGCAAAATATTATCCAACTCATGTATCCCACTTGTTATATTTAAACCATGAGCTTCAGGGCTTCGTTAACTCAAAATCATTGCAACCAAATTCCTTACAATGACAACAATGGACTTAATGCCATAGGCAGATTGCCTTTCTATCACCTTTGAATCCAGACTCATGCAAATTCTCTCTATGATCAACATGTAATGAAGCTTGCATCTTAAGGACTTTAGTTGATGAATGAGGATGTCTTAAAATCTCAAGATGAATGAAAATGAATAAATCTCTGCAAAATCTACCTTCCAAATGCTGCATTATTGAAGACAGTTTCTGAAGAACCGTATTCCCTGTAAGGAAAAATTAACATCTTCTTCATCTATTCTTAAGGTCACTCTCCTTAGTCAATCTTCTCGGGATTTACCAAGGTTAAGAAGGGCCTGATCACTAAGCACCCTACACATGCTTGAAAACTCAGGACCAGTGAGAGGGTACATTGAAGTTGTTTTACATAAGTCCAAATAGGCTACATTCAGCTCTCCTAATGTGGCATCTTTCTTCCGACACCGAAAAAGCTTAACTGCTGAACATAGCACTATCTGTTGATGTCGTGGTAAAGTTTGTATTGTGTCAACAACAGCTGACTGGAATGTTTTTTCCCATGCTCTGGCCATATGATCAATTCTTACCATATTTATTTCTTGCTTTGTTAATCATTCAGGCGGTAAATTCAATCTAAGTCCGTTTTTGGGAAATGGAGGAAGGTTTCAACGATTTTTTGGTTTTCTGGTTGTGTGCACCATGATAATCGAAATTTCATATGCAGCGGTAATGCAGAGCTCCCAAATCATAGTGAGAACATGGGTCCCTTACAAGAATAGACTTAGATTTGAACCATGAGCTTCGGGGCTTCGTTAAATCAAAATCATTGCCACCAAATTCCTTACAATGAAAACAATGGACTTAATGCCATAGGTAGATTGCCTTTCTATCACCTTTGAATCCAGACTCGTGCAAATTCTCTCTATGATCAACATGCAATGAAGCTTGCATCTTAAGGACTTTAGTTGACGAATGAGGATGTCTTAAGATCTCAAGATGAATGAAAATGAATAAATCTCTACAAAATCTACCTTCCAAATGCTGCATTATTGAAGACAGTTTCTGAAGAATCGTATTCCCTGTAAGGAAAAATTAACATCTCCTTCATCTATTCTTAAGGTCACTCTCCTTAGTCAATCTTCTCGAGATTTACCAAGGTTAAGAAGGGCCTGATCACTAAGTACCCTACACATGCTTGAAAAATCAGGACCAGTGAGAGGGTACATTGAAGTTGTTTTACAGAAGTCCAAGTAGGCTACATTCAGCTCTCCTAATGTGGCATCTTTCTTCCGACACCGAAAAGGGTTAACTGCTGAACATAGAACTATCTGTTGATGTCGTGGTAAAGTTTGTATTGTGTCAACAACAGCTGACTGGAATGCTTTTGCCCATGCTCTGGCCATATGATCAATTCTTACCATATTTATTTCTTGCTTTGTTAATCATTTAGGCGGTAAATTCAATCCATTGGTCATTGATTTCTCATGCAAAATATTATCCAACTCATGTATCCCACTGGTTAATTCTGCTTCAAGGATAATGGTAGTAGTCTTCACTGGATATTCAAGAGGCATGTTCCCAAAACCCACATACACAGGTACTGGACCAGCCTGAAACCACTGAAGAAATTCCTGACGGGGGCTATAATTAGTTCCCAAGTTCAAGACACAGAAATCGACCACATCTGCTAAATGTCCCCAGTCATTTGGCTTCGACAAGATGTGGACTCCATATGTATCCAGTTGGCAAGTCTGAAATAGATCCATGGTATGCACTTAAGTATTGAATAGGAGGAAGATACATTTTCTTTCTTCTGAAATCATTTATGATACTTCTTATCCCCCACCATATTAATATGTCCACAACCAGATTCGATAGCTAATAACTAGCACTCTATGATACTCATGCTAAAGGATGAGGAAATTCATTTGTGGGCGTCCAAGGCATTGTAAAGAAGATATGAAAAGGCATGCAGATAGGCTATGCCACATGTACATCTCCATACGTAGGAGGATTTGAAATTATTGCTTAAGCTCTGAATGAAGCACCTGTGTCAATATCGTCTCGTGAGGATTGCACAAGTGAACCAGAGATTTGGAGAGACAGTTGTAGCTCATTGTTCTTTGATGAATAAAATGGCTCCTCAATAAATGCTTCTGAGTGTGTACCATCATAACCACCATCTACAGATATACCAGTCTGCATCTTTATCTCAAATGCTGAGTTATGGGCCATGTAAGTCGATCCAACACCATTCATAGCCAAATCTTCTAGAACCTCTGAAAGATCTTCATTTCTACCATTTTTGAATAGCTGGAATTACAGCTGACGAACCAAAACGAAGAGTGAACTTTTGATGAAGCGTGTCACCATGTGACTATATCGTCTCAGCAGTATGTGTCGAAATTAAAGATCTACGGTGCAATTCTTCAGAAGAAACATGCTCTGAGGAACCAACATGGGACTGCCAATTTATCCCAGCTCGATGCAACTGCTGACCTTGACTTTCTGTAATAAATCAAAAAGTTGTCCTTGCTACATGAAAAATCCAGGACCTTGAATATGAAGATCAGAAGATTGTGTGCTAGGGGGTTTCCCCCAAATCCCATTCATAACTTCAGATTGTATACCATGAAAGGCCATTGGAAGAGGTCAAGAATTGTACAAAATTTCTGATGGGAATTGTTCATGTTGTAAATGCTTCTCTGGCTATATCATTATTTGCTTGCTCCAATCTAATAATAGTATCACCAATTACACGACCAATGTTGCTCAACTTGTATTCTTTATTTTCAAACATAGACTTAAACAAAATCATACACTGTATCAAGAAGCGATCAAATGAAACGACATATGCTTCTGGATCGGTGATTTTCTTATAGCAAAACTCCAAAATAGGAGGGAGAAAATATCATTACTACATTTCTTTTCATTAGAACCAACTGCTTCTAGGACAGAGGGATGTCGTTTTTGCATGAGTTGAAGAATCAAATTTGGACAAAGAGCATTGATGGGGGCTTGACCTGTCAATTCCGTGCGATTTTTGGGCCATTTGGACGAGTTTGGACCCTTTTTTTTTGGCCTCAGGCTATATGCGCCGACAAGAGGCCCAATGCACCATGCCTCTTGGATGCGCTGCACCCGTGTAATTTTACACTGGATGGTCGCGCCTAGTGCGCCGCGCAGCCCATGTGCGCCACGCCATTCACCCTATGTGTGGTGACTCCTTCTAACTCACAGCTTCGTCACTCAAATATGAAATTCACTCTTCCACAGCTTGACTCGGCTTTCCAATGATCTCTTGGCATACTAATGATGTTTCAAACAATTAAAAACACGACTACAAATCAGATCAAATTGCGTGAAAGATATCCTTAGCTTGCCAACCCTCTTAAATCACAAAATGCTTCACATATTCTGGGTCTCTTTTTGCTTGTTCCTGACATTTCTTGAACCATCGATCTAGTATATCAATAGGCACTACCAATTTATTATTGTCCATGGTACAAAATGACTGCATGAAATTGAAGAGATTTTCCCCAACTTTCATTGCTAGTTGTTCTATGTGTTGCTGGTGGCCGACATTAAGAACAGGAATAGAATTCAGGTCTTCAATGGATACACCAATCTTCACTGTAAGCGGAATAGAATCAGAAGTGAGCTGCATGTGACCCCCTAGCTCTAGCCGGCATAGAGAAAGGACAGCTAAAGGACAAGCATGATATATTACACCACAGTACTTAAACTCAGAACCTGGAGCCTGAACATATACATCCATAACTTTGTCTGGTGGCAAAGAGAACTCATTCAAAAGAAAAATTCACATCTCCTTTATTTGATCATATGCTTAACCCACAAAAGTATTCATATCTAAGACCCAATGCAAGGAATCTATCAGAGTGAAACATGACAAATCCATTGGAAAGCTCCGGTTTGGAAAAAGCACTGCGAACATGTTTGTTTTTTCTAATCTTCCTTTTGATCAAAATATCCAATTCAATCATGGATCTGAATGTCCACTCTGATCACCGATTCAAATGCCCACTTAAATCTCTGAGCACACACCCCCATAATGTTTTGGCATTTTTGCAGGGACGTTGGTGTTGAACTTTAGCAAAGGAGGCCCAGAGTCTACAAGTGAAGAACTTCATGGTGGAAAGATACATCTTATTACAAAAACTGAATTCGGCAATTTCTTATTCAAAACAGAGTTTTGAACAAGAAATTTCCTCGAGCATATTTAATGATGAAAAATTTTGAATTGAAACCTTATTGAAATCCTCCTCATGGCGTGCGGGCATTATTTAACGTTTCTAAAGACCAAACCCTAGACTTAAAATGACTCTTTTCTGGACCAATATAGCATCTATGACTGCAAATGATGTTAAATGAACTTTGATGAACTTTGAGAAATTTTTTACCAACCCAACAGGTACAAACATGAGGGAAACAAGTGAAGAGACCCTTCCATCAGATAATGGCATGCCCCTAGTGAAATGCAGCTAGGTGAATTGAGCGAGACACCTAAAAATGAAATGCAAAAAGAGTTTTGATCTCTGCCGGAGAACTGACAAGGCCGACTCTAACATTATCATCAATATTTTCATTTCTGCTGCCCTTAATTCTTCATGGTTCATCCATGAGGCCATGGCCATTAATTGCAGATCCCCTAGCTTGGCATTGGGGTCCCACACATTCATGTCTATGAGGGCCATGTTGTGTAGGTAGAACTCCACCATCTTTTTTTTATCCTCTGAGGTGCTTTGGTCACACAGATCCATGAACTACCTGTAGTCTTGGAAAGGAATTGTGCCTCTTTGTGCAAAATTTTATATCTGGAATTGAAGCCATTGATCCTTCAGATAGAGGCCATAGGATTTGGCTGGTGTTCCACATTGTAATGCCTCCATGGATAAGCTAGACGTGTATTCCAAATGAGTCTCTTTCTCCTATTTCTACCTCCTTAGTATTTCATTCTCATTCTCAAGGTGGCTTCTTGTAATGGCTTCTCTATCTCGGAGAGCACTCAATTCCCTGCCCATTTCCTTGAGTTTGTTTTCCATGTGGCCAATATCTTCAAGTCCTTTGGATTTGGCTATCAACATCCACCTATGTGTTCTCACTCTTTCTTTTTCCAATTCGAAAAATAATGGAATTGCAAATTTCAGTGGGATTATCTTGCCTCCCTCAAGTATTCAGTAATAAGAGTCAAGATTAGGTTGGGGGTCAGGTTCTTGTAGCTCTTATGCTTCTTCTTTCATCTCTGGATGTCCTCTTATCCTTTCCTCAAGTTTTTGAGTCTCGTGTAGTTTGGACAGAGTCTCCTGTAGGACTTTTTCAGCCTCCTGTAGGTCTGGTTTTTGGTCTTGTAGAATTGCCTTCCCCTTCTATGTAGAAGATCTTGTAGTCCCTCTTTCATAGGTTATAGGTGTCTTGGAAAGAGATTCTCTAACCTTGGAAGATGGTGAATCTTCAATGGTAATAAGAGTCTTTGAGGAGGGTTGAGGTTTGCCTGTTTTAATTCTTGTACTCTTCCTTGCCCTTAAATACATGGAGGTTTGTCTTTTCCTCTTTTGCTTCTACTTGCTTGGTCTACTCAGGGTAGTGAGGGTAGTTGTTGCTTCCCTTTCCAAAGTTTCAAGAGATTATTATTTGTGCTCTGCCCTCTCTGCCTCTTTTTCTCCCTCTTCTATCTTTTTTTCCTCCTCCTACTCCGTCTCTTTTTCTACCTCCTTCCTTTCTTGCTCTATGTCACCATTGGCTACATCTTCTCCTCCTTGTTATTTTTCCTCCTCACTAATAGCAGGACTAACATCATAGGTTAATGCCTTGATGTTATCCTCAGCTTTCATGTTCTAAAAACATCCCATGCTATAGGGAGTGTAAGGTCATGGAGGGCCTCTTCTACTAGGATCTTAATTAGGCCACGGTGAGATAGCTACTGTGAATTTCCTTCTTGCACCTTGGTGTTGGAGTCAATGAGGGATTGAAGGAGAAATTAAGGGATATTGAGCTTTTGAGGTGCTATGGTATCCATGCCATATCTTAAGTCTTGGAGGATTCTAAAATGGTATCCATAAACAATGTTGTACCTCCCCTCACAAGAAATGTATTTGATTATTTGGTAGCTCACCTCATCCTAGGGGTATGGTATACTAGCCCTCTTGATTCCACTTTTGTCTTCAACAAGGGTTTCATTATCTTGGAAAAGTTTCTTCTTGGCAGCTTGGCCAATTGGTTTCTCATCTTTACTCCAAGGCAGCCCCAGAGCAAGGGTAGTAACCCTACTGATGAATTCAAGGGTTATTTCGATGGAGAGGCCTCTAATGGTTACAACGGTATGTGTTCTTGTTTGAGGGACTAGAAAGAGAGCAAATTCTTGGGCAATTTCATCATCAAACCCTTAAATTTCTCAAAGAAATCCATCCAGTTTTCCCTTGTGAATATGTCCACCACTTGAGGATGTGCATGGAGCCTAGTGGAGTTAGTGGGCTCCTTTCTCATAAACCCTCCTGTCATACTACTTGTACTTTTTAAAAAATCCCAAATATGGAGGTGGAGACAAAGAGTTTTGAGAAAAATAAAAATACAGAGGAGACTATGTTTATGTTTCAAATAAACATAAAAATTTTATGTATTTTTTGCCCTCCTAAAGACTTATTTCATCTTCAAATTGAGACCACTTCTTTCATATATTTTTATTCAACAGGGAGCATTCATGAAACCTACCTCTTTAGACTAAAATTCATGCCACAAATTGTGTTTTCTCCCTTCAAAATGACTCACTACCCCTCCTGTAGAAGCTTGTTGTCCCTCCTATAGATTTTCCATAGGTGCTCCTGTAGAAAAATTGTAGGTTTCTTGTAGAAGATGCCGAGAGTGAAAAGATGGAGGAAATTGATGGAGGATGGTGGTTACGAAGCTTTGGCGGCACAAGAAGATGGTTGTGTGAGTTATAAGGAGGAAATGAAGAAAAGGTGGTGAGAATGAGAATACGCGGGGAGGAGTGCTCATTACCCTTTATGGATATTTTTCGTTATGAGTGCTGAGTCAACAAGGTGTACATTGGATATATTTAGACTGTTGGTCCCCATCTACTTGGTCATCATGGCCCCTCCTCATAATCATCTCTCATTATTGCATCGGAGTTCACACTTCCTCCCACTACCTGTCCTTGGCATCTTGTACTTGAGTTGACTGTGCGCACATGTGGGTGACATCTCAGATAAGTGGAGTCAACTAAATGAAGGTGGCCAAGTTAACTAGCCACATTTCCCTCGTTTAATCTCAACCATATCATTGCCTTCGTATGACTCCTAATTACACAAATGCAAATAGAGGAGTGACTTAGTTACTTACCTATGATCTGAGTGTATTCGTTGTCAGGTGCTATGGCTTTCTCTGCTACATGCCTTCATTTCCCTTTATGCATGATGTCTCTGCTTGCTGATGTGTGGTTGTGTGATTCTACAAGTTCTCTTGCAGGAGCTGAGCTTCATGTGCCTTTTCAACCTACATGTGTGGACTCTCTTGCTATTGGTGTTGGACTTCTATGGGATTAGCTGCTACAGGAATTCCTACAAGAGCTCCTGTAGCTACTTCTCCCTTGGAAACTTCAACTTTTCCTTGTGCTTGGAGCTCAAGAATAATGCCATAGGTGTCATGAATGATGAAGGGATGGTAGGTAAGCTTCGTGTAAGGTTATTGGTGCCTTTTCCTCCTTTTTTTTTAAATCAAAAAAACTGTTTTTCTGTGTTTTTTTCTTGGACAGGAAGAGAAAAAATAGTGGTGCTTGGGGTGTGATGCAGACTTGGAAATGATGGAAAGGAGGTTTGAAGATGGTAGGAGGAATTATAGGTTCCTCATGAAGCTTTTTTGTCCCTTAAACTGCCTTCTATAGACACTTTTGGCTCTTTGTCATTCCTACAGGAACCTCTTGTAGAAAACACAGAGCCTCTTGTAGAAAACGGAGTTTTGGAAGAAAAAGGTACAGTGGGGTGAAAGAGATGCCAAAAATGATGGAGAAAGGTGTGGAGAAGATGAGATGGATGTTGGTGTGAATGTCAGGGTCCCCTTGGCACCTTCTTTTACTCCCTGTAGTCCTCCTACAAACTTGCAATGCAATTAATTTTTTTTTTAATTTTTTTTTTAGATTTTTTGAAAACAAATAGGGTTCCTCGAGAGGTTTTCACCTTAATTTCCTACCCTGGGCACCTCCAAGGGAGGTTTTCACCCAGGGATCTTATTCTTTTTTCCTCTCTTTTTTGACATCACTGGGCCACCTAAGAAGAGGTTTTCAACCCAATGGTGGGACTCAAGCGCCTCATGGAGGTTTTAACTTGAGTCCTTATTTTTTTCATTTTTTCTTTCCTTCAGTGAGTGGGTGAAGTGGAAGCTAAGACATGCGCCACTACCATCATTGTTTTATTTAGATATTTAATAAACTCTTGCTTGGAGAGGGGTTTCTTGTAGACTTTCAACCGATCTCAATTGACAAGCATGGGGATGGCTTCCTCATCAATGGTTTTGATTAGAACTGAACCATTGTCATAGCATTTCTCCATAGTGTAGGCTCCCAGCCATCTAGTCCTCAGCTTGCCTTTGAAATATTTGTATATTGAATCATAGAGTAGTGCCCAATCTCCCTCTTGGAATTTCTTCTCCTTGATATTTTTGTCATGCCATATCTTTCTCTGAAGTTGAACTACCTCCTTGTGCAGAAGGGCTTGCAATCTATATTCATCCAATCCATTGAGCTGAAGTAGTCTCTCTTTCTGTGTATGGATGATGTCTAGGTCTAGCTGAGCTGCCATGCTTAGGGTATTGAATTCAAACTCTATTAACAGCAAAGCCTTCTTCCCATAGACCAGTTCATAGGGTGTGAACCTGGTGGTGGTCTTCCATGTTGTGTTGTAGGCCCAAGTGGCCTCAACTAATCTGTCCACCCAGTCTTTTCTGCTGCTACTCACTACCTTGGTTAGGATCCCTTCCAATGCTTTGTTAGTGACCTCCAATTGTCCATTGTCTTGTGGATGGTAAGGAGTGGAAGTCCTATTCTTGATCTTATGATGTGTGAGCAGGTCTTCAATCAGGTTGGAAGTGAACTGACTACCTTGGTCTGTGACCAACTCTCTCAGATACCCGAACTTGTAGAATATTTTTTCCCTCAAAAACTCAGATACTTTTTCCTCTATCATTTCTTTTATTACTTTTGTCTTTGCCCACTTTGTTAGGTAGTCAGTGCACACAGTAATGTACTTCTTCTACTTTGAAGGGAGTTCGATAGGCCCCACAAAGTCCATGCCCCACTTTTCAAATGACTCAAAAGTCACTTTAGGTTGCATGGTAATTTCATCCTTTGGAGTGGGTTTTTTATACAGGAATAGTGTCCACACCGATGTTGCTATTCCCACTAAGATGGGTGGCTATCTTAGAAACAAACAATCAAAGTCTACTATTGATTCCTTTTATGAAAATAGATGACAGGAGAACCAAGAGGGCCAACCTGAGTCTTGTGCTCAATTCCCTCTCCTTCTTGATAGAGTTTTGCCACTTGCTCTTTGTCTGCTTAGCTTCAAAGCGGCCTGTAGAATCACAACAACATACTACTATGCAAGAAACAAGGATCTAAGTTCATAAATAATGCAGGATCAGATGTGCATTAACCATATACAAGCATATATAAACAAGTACACAAGAATATGGAAGGAAACAAGAATAGCTTTATTCAAATGAAAATTAGCAAGAAGATTACAACCATGTGCTCTGACCGAGCATCATCCTCTAGCTAAGAAGCCCTTCTTCACCTCAAGCAAAGCAAAATCACCGAACACTATGAATGTACACCAGAATACCAACAACACTTCTCTATAAGATACAAAATTCCAACCTCTGGATCTCTGTGATGAGGGATCCATATATAGATGATTACCGAGAGGTGAGTCATCTTTTGGGATCTTGATTAGTTTCCTCTCTCTGATAGTTCCTTCTTCCACTTGGAGAATGATGATCTCTTACTCATCCCTGGTCGAAAATGGAGTGGCAAGTGTCAGAGGGGAAGCTTCTGGAAGATTCCATGATCTTCCACCTCACATTTTTGTCCCTTCCATTTGTCCATTCCCAACCATCGCATCCTACAGAGGAGAAAAATAGTATGCATCGCACCTTGTACATTAGGAAGGTGATATGCATCGCACTGCCTGCATTGAGCTTTCAAGTATGGTCCAGTTTTGACCATTTATGAGCAGTTTTCAGTGGAGAACTTCTGGGAGATGATGTAATCAGTTGACCTTATTCCTTTAGGTAGTGAAGCAACACTTTTAGGGACTTAGGAGCCCTCAGTTTATGGACATTTTTGATTGGGGTTGAAGTGCCCAAAAATTTCTATAATAGTTTCCCCTTAAAGCATGAGGTCGTTAATCTTTTTTGATGTCGGGTGAAATGATTTACTATGAGGATCTGAAGTTTTTCTAAGCCGGGAGGTGACCGGTAATAAGATACAATACAATCCATTATTTGACAACATTTTTTCATGATCTAGCTGAGGCGGTCATTCCCATGCTCAACTTTATAAAATCATTTTCACGTACATAGGACAGACGATCGTCTGTGTGACAGACTAATGATATGGACACATCATCCTTTGATTTGGATGATCATCTGATCGACAATGATGTACACTGGATGTTTTTATATTCTTGAATATATTGCAGCCCGGATGGATGAAACTAGATCTAGGGTCTTCAAAACTCATTCGATCTTCACTTGGAGTACAATTCGATCCATGTGAAAAATGTTCTAGAGTTGAACATGGAAAGACATCACCTGATTACCAGCCAATAATGTAAGCTGGTAACAGGCGCGAGAGGAATCACCAATAATGACAATGACCTTCAAGGTACTACAGTTCAATTTACATGGTGTGAAAAAGGACTTGGCATCAAACACCATGCAAAATATCTCGGTCGAAGGCCATTGATGTAAACCTGTCACTGAAAGTGAGAAACTTGCCATTAAGGCATGCAAGCTTCAAAGTACTGAAAGGGTTGTTCCTAAGTCAACTTCTTGGATAATGAGCTGATGTCAACAAGAAGCGACCCGTCATAGGAGGGCCTTAATGAATCCCACATCAATGACACGGAATGAAGCAAATGATTTTGGAGGTGAAAACAAACTGACGATATAGGGTTCAGGGTGGCGGTCATGAAGGAATGAAGCATGAATGTATTGCAGTGGGTGAGACATAGGTGAATTTTCTGAATTAATTCTCTTGAACATATCGGCAACACTGACGATGGATTGGTAGCGTTAACCCCATAGATGGATGGTGTGATGGACCAATGGTGAATACCAGTGAACGGAACAACCCAACCCAGCATGGATGCGGAAGGAAAGTGTCATGTTCAAGAACGACTTTCTACCAATAAAGTTTCTTCTTGTTTTCTTCCCAATTTTCCCCAGTCATTGCTGACCAGTACCTCTTTATTTTTGTCAAGCTTGAGGAGGATAACATATGCTTGTTCTATAATCTGCTCTTCAGGCGAACCTGTCGCTATATTTTAGCAAGTCTAGTGACGTGAAACTTGTTCTCGTCCTGTTGGATGAGTTTGTCGCTATTTAGTTTTAACGAGTTTAATGACAAAGATAACTCGGTCTATTTCAATTTTAGAGAGTCTGAAAGAAACGGAAAGAAGACTCTGAAGATTCTTTTTCGTTATATAATCACTTAAGTCTGAAAAATCGTAAAATAATACAAAAGGGATGAATTTTTGATATTTTTAACGAGCCGAACAAGACAAGCGCTCGATCTTTTTGTGTAATAATCCCTCAGGTCCAAAAAGATTAAAATCTAAAGGAGGGATAGCACTTCTGATGCCTTTTAACGAGCCGAAGAGGCCAATCGCTTGGAAATCTTTTCATATTTTTCGAGTCAGGTGAAAAGAGCTTAAAGAAGACTCGTTTTCGAGGAACGATTGATGGTTTCGGGTAGCAGCTGATTCCAGGTAAGATTTGGAATTTTCCAATCACGGTAGTGTTGCAAGGATGGCTAGAAGAATCACTCTTCGCATATGTTCCTCGAAGGGGTAAACAATCATATGGGGGTGAATGATCGGCTAAAAACAGAGTGGAGGTGATGGCGAGAACATGACCAAGGCTCAAAAGATGGCGATAAGGAATTCACAATGGTTATTTACTTGCTCATTTTTTAATGAGCTTAAATGCGGGGAGGAACACTTGCTCATGAATTATGTTTATTTCTTAACGAGCTTGAACTATGCGCTAAAATTTCTCATGGGGAGTTTATTTTTTAATGAGCTTGAACTCTGTGACAACATTGCTCACTAGTCGTATGATAAGAAACATCTCATTCAAGATGCCATTTTTTATGGAGCTTGCACCTTTTGAAGCTTTTCCCCGAATCCTTTCTTTATGGAAGTTAGGAAATGACTAGCCTTACGGGTTTAAAGGGTTAGAGGTCCTACAAATTTTAAAAAAAATATCTACTCTTCACTTGCATGCAGAAAGGTTTGCATGTCGCTAGGTATAGCGAAAAATTTCCAGGTTACCAAGAAAGTTTCATCCGCATAGCAGATAAAATTCTTTCTTGGCGATGTCTATCGAAACAAACAAAGAGGAGCAGAGTCACTCGGCAAAACCTTAATTAAGGTATCTTATTCCAGTCTATTCCCATTTTCCTATGAGGACGGGTTTGCCAAACTAGTCATATATCCATTGTGGAAATCAACCCTATACCTAAGGTTTTCCTGCTGAAACAGACCAGGATGCATGCCCCCTGGGTTTCAGTCACATCTTCCTAAATCACTCGCGCTCATCAGGTGGATAGATTGGAGACCGATGAGACATTTCTTGTGTTAAAAGACCATTCAGGGATGGTATTTGACTATTTGCGATGTGTGAACTAAGGAATGACATTTGGTCTACGAGCTTGACCATTCTGCCTTCGTGCGGAAAACACATTACTCTAAAGAGTGAGGAGGCGATGGCTCCCATGCAATAAATATAGTCGCGTCCAAGGAGTAGATTATAATCTAAAGGTCCTTGAACTACCATAACATTCATGTGAATAGTTTTCCTTCTCAAAGTAATGGGAACATTTGGAAGGATCCCTAAAGGTCGACTGGTTCCCTTGTCGAAGCCTGTTATATTTCTCATTTCAGGCAAAAGCGATGGTGAACCAAGCGCTTTCCAAGCAGTTGAGGAAAGGATACTCATAGAAGCCCCTTCATCAATGATGGTACCAACCATGACCATTCTGTAAGCTTGTACAATGATTTTGAATGGTACACTGGCTGGTAAACGGGGTCTGCCTAGTAGATTCCAATCGAAGGAAACAACTAGGTTGCTTGGTGGTGGGACCAAATAGACAGCTGGGTAGGACTTTGATGAAATTCCTTCCTGCAGTAAAGGAAAGGGGGGACTGCCCCCAAGCTCATCGAAGTTGGCGTTGATGAAAAGAATTTGAACAGTGTCGTTCTCTTTCTCTTCAGTGACGGTATTGTTCAAAGATGAACACTCTGAAGGCAATACTAGGCCAACTTCCGTATCGACCCTTTGGCTTTCATCTGGTATGGATTATGAGGATTCATTTTCAATGATAGGTGCTTCGGCTTACCACAAGGATGGGCTAGCCAGATTTTCAACCGGTGGAGGGCTTGGTAAGAGTTTTTGATATCTAGGAGGAAGTCGTAATGGTGAAACCGGACGATTATCTAAAACTCTTTTAGCCTCTTCAAGGAAGGGACAACGGTGGATGGCGTGATCACCTTCACACAACTTACAAGGAAGTTTAGGATTCCTTCTTTGTCCATGTGCTTCACTTTCATTGGTTGACGGTGATCATTCAACATGATCACCAAAGGTTGATGCTACTGGATTGTGCAAACGAGGAGACTAGTCCCTTAAGATCTGAGGGATGCAGGGACAATCTCGGTGATAGTGGTCTCCATTGCAAATGACACAAGGAGATTTAGGTTTTGACTGTGCGGTGTGTGAATTTTTGCTAGACGATACTTGGTTGCTCCCTTTTGATTTTGGTTCCTTTTTCTTCTTTTCCTTTTTCTCTTTCTTCTTCTTCTTCTTCTCAGTTACTTGACTTTTAGCTTTATCGTCTTTATCAAGTGAAGAGGAAGGAGGAGAGGGAGAATCAGATGAAGTAGAAGGTTGGGAGAAAACTTTAGTGTCGTCTAGTTGCTGATTAGAATGTTCAGGAATTACGGGATTTTGAATGACAGAGGTAGAGAAGAGCCAGACTGGCAAACCAATTGTCAATCCTGGAAGTGACAAAGTGGCCATATGGGGTGTACCAACATCTCCCCAAGAAAGGAAAGGACTAGGATTTCCTTCACGGGGAAACCCTTGGTTGGTAGACTCCATTTTCTCAACCTAAAGATCAACGGGGGAATTTGTGACATTATTCCGGTTAAAATAAATGTTTAGACACTTGGACACAACTTGTTCTTTCAATTTTAAAGAGTCAATAAAAAACAAAAGATGACTCTAGTCGCCTTCAATTCTTATTGAGCTTGAAGTGACAAGCGCTCAGAGGACCTTTTCCTTTAAGGAATCTAAAAAGGAGAAAAATGGACTTCTCTAGAGATCTAGGCAGAGAGGATTACCAAACCAATCATAAAACTATAGAATACTTTTTACGGTACGGCAGTCAATCTTCCCAAATGCTGTATTTGGTGCATTACGATCAGTAGGGCGGCAGACACAGCTTCCTAAGGATAAAGGATGCAGCCTATTGTGGTCTCCCAATATATATGCGACGGTACGTGGGAGCACAAGTCCGTACTGGCACTTGCCATTTCAGAGTGGAGGAATCACCCAACCAGCACTGAAAGCAACAGTTACCAGGCTTTATGATGCCGGAATACGTCTCTAGCCTAGACCTCTAGATGTTGTGCATTAAGTTCCAAAGCGTTGTTAGATTCATTGGATTTATTTTAAGTTGATCTTGCTTAACAGTTTGCCTTTCAGGTTCACCACGTGATGTATGTATAATTCCTAAATGAAGTCTAAAATGATAAACAGACATTTTATCTTCTTTCAGCAATGAAAATCCTAGCTACTAAAGGGAAGAAAGTCAAGCATTTTTTCTTCACAGAGCATAGAGCACACGCTAATATGCACAGTCCTAAATCAAGCCAAGCATTAAAAATGAAAATGCACATGCATGTATTGGTTTTCATCTCTCTTAATGTGTAAATGATGCTAAGAAAGCTATGTGAAAAGCTGAATTACTTTTAAAGCGACTATACTCAACAAGATTCTTTTTCAAAACGAAGTGAAAGTAAGAGAGACACTTTGCGATTTCGAAATGGAAATTGCTTTTCGACACTTTAAAACTAGTAATTCAAATCCTATGTAATAGTAACTGTATAATCAACTATCTAAAACAATGGAATTGCTTTCTAAAACTAAAAACGACAGCTACGACACTTTCAGATCTAGAGACAATAGTTCGACTATGCTACTTTTTGCACAAGAGAACTAAAACGATGCACAATACATAAAAGACGTTTATAGTTCTTTGAACTAAGGAGGTGGAATAATGCAAGAGAAGGGGGTATTCATAGAAGTACATTGATTACAAATAGCAAAAACTCTTGAATAAGACTGAAAACAGTGAGAAAAATCCACAGTCGGAGGGCAGATTCAATACTCCCTGACCATCGCACCTGTTACACAGTGAACTCAGTATGCAGCGCACCTACTCCATTTGGGAAGTGCGATGCATACAGACTGCCTTGAAGGCAGGGTGTGATTGTTACAATGCGAGACTTTGAACGATATTTCACTCACATTTTGCAGTTTAGTTCAGGTGTTTAAGCTGAATAAGTACAGATCAATGTATGTAAAAACACAGGGGTGATCTAAGAGGTTATTAGAGCCACCACTCAGGGCAATTAGATTGCTTGCAGATCTATTTTTTAATTCATAAATAAAACCTGGAGATTGACTGAAGCAGCATTGATCTACTTTGCATTTGTGTGACAAATGCAGTTCGAAGGCTAGTTGGCTTGACTTCAGGCTCCATCTGTATGTTTATAAAAGAAACAAGGATAGATAGGCTAACAGGTAATCTAGTCGCTCCCCAGTGGAGTCGCCATTTTGTTATACAGGAATAGTGTCCACACGGATGCTGCTATTCCCACTAAGATGGGTGGCTATCTTAGAAACAAACAATCAAAGTCTACTATTGATTCCTTTTATGAAAATAGATGAGAGGAGAACCAAGAGGGCTGACTTGAGTCTTGCGCTCGATTCCCTCTCCTTCTTGATAGAGTTTTGCCACTTGCTCTTTGTCTGCTCAGCTTCAAAAGGACCTGTAGAATCACAACAACATACTACTATGCAAGAAACAAGGATCTAAGTTCATAAATAATGCAGGATCAGATGTGCATTAACCATATACACGCATATATAAACAAGTACATAAGAATATGGAAGGAAACAAGAATAGCTTTATTCAGATGAAAAGTAGCAAGAAGCTTACAACCATGTGCTTTGACCCAGCATCATCCTCTTCTTCACCTCAAGCAAAGCAAAATCACCCAACACTATGAATGTACACCAGAATACCAACAACACTTCTCTATAAGATACAAAATTCCAGCCTCTGGATCTCTGTGATGAGGCATCCATATATAGATGATTACAGAGAGGTGAGTCATCTTTTGGGATCTTGATTAGTGTCTTCTCTCTGATAGTTCCTGCTTCCACTTGGAGAATGATGATCTCTTACTCATCCCTGGTCGAAAATGGAGTGACAAGTGTCAGAGGGGAAGCTTCTGGAAGATTCCATGATCTTCCACCTCGCATTTTGGTCCCTGCCATTTGTCCATTCCCGACCATCGCACCCTATAGAGGAGCAAAATAGTATGCATCGCACCCTGTACATTGGGAAGGTGATATGCATCGCACCCTCTGCATTGAGCTTTCAGTATGGTCCAGTTTTGACCATTTATGAACAGTTTTCAGTGGAGAACTTCTGGGAGATGATGTAATCAGTTGACCTTGTTACTTTAGGCAGTGAAGCAACACTTTTAGGGACTTAGGAGCCCAAAGTTTATGGACATTTGTGATTGGGTTTGAAGTGCCCAAAAATGTCTATAACAGGGTTTCCTCATCCTCCGACACTGATCACATTGGCTCATGTATCTCCTCACATCCTGATGAAGAGTGGGCCAGTAGTAGCCTGCTTGCAATATCTTGAAGGCGGTTCTTTTTGCTACAAAATGACCTCCATAAGGCCTGTCATGACAGGTCAAGAGGATGTCAAAGACTTCCTCCTCCCTGACACACCTTCTCAAGATTTGATCTGGGCCAACTTTGAAGAGATTGCCTCCAATCTAGGTGAAAGGGGCGTTTTCCCTTACTATCTTACTCTTCTCTTTTGAGGATAAGTGTGGTGGGAACTGTGCTGAAACCAAGTAGTTTGTTATATCAACAAATCATGGAGAGAGTACTGATATAGAAAATAGGTGCTCATCTGGCATTTGGTCATCCACCATTCCTTCTTCACTTGAAGGCAAATTCACTCTAGACAAAATGTCAGCAACAACATTCTCTTTACCAGGCTTATCAATAATGGTCAGATAAAATTGTTATAGTAAAAGAAACCATCTAATAAAGTGAGCATTTACATCTGGTTTGTTCATTAAATATCGAATTACAACATGATCAGTGTGCACAAAGGTTTGATAGCCTGTGATATAATGTTTGAATTTGTTTAAGTAATGCACGACAACTAGGAATTCCTTCTCGGTCATTGTGTAGTTCAACTCTGCCTTTGACAAGTTTTTTCTTATAAAGAATATGGAATAAGGTAACTTTTCATCAATTTTTCCTAAGGCTACTCCTATTGCTTTGTTCGAGGCATTTGTGTGAATGTGAAAGGGTAGGGCCTAGTTTGTGCCTCTGAGAATTGGGGCAATCACTAGCTCGCTTTTCAAGCTATCTAGGGCTTCTTGATAGTTTTCCAACCATATGAACTCAACATCTTTGCCTAGGAGGACAAAAAAAGGAGAGGCCATCTTGCTAAAGTCTTTTTGAGGAGGTGGGACCCTTTGGATGATGGCAATTTTGTTGGGGTCCACTTGCAGTCCTTGTTGAGATATTGCATGATCTAGCAAGATCCCTTCAGTCATAAAAAATTCAAATTTTTCTGGACTGAGGGACAAGTTCATCTCAATACACTTATACAAAATTTTTCCTATGTTAGATAAAGCTTCCTGAAAGTCAAATCCATAAGGAGTGAAATCATCCATGTATATTTCTACTACATCATGAACAAGTTCAGAAAATATACTCAATACCGCTCTTTGGAAAGTGGCTGGAGCATTGCACAAACCAAAAGGAAGGAATCGATATGCAAAGGTACCCCAAGGACAAGTTAAAGTGGTCTTATCTTGGTCTTCCAGGCTTATTGAATCTGATTGAACCAACTAAAATCATCTAGGAAAGAGAAAAAAAGTTCCCTGCCAGACTGTCTAACACTTGATCTATGAAAGGTAAAGGAAAATGGTCCTTTTTAGTGGCTTTGTTCAACTCCCGATAGTAGACACAGATTCTCCACTTACCATTTTAATTTGGCACTAGCACCAAACGAGAGACCCATTCACTGTCAGAGATGGGATAGATGAATCCTGCATCAAGCAATTTCTGTAGTTCTTCCTTAACAATATGTTTAAGTGCTGGATTCATCCTCCTTTGAGGCTTCTTGACTAGTTTCAATATTCCTTGATGTATATATGATGAGTACATACTGAAGGGTGCACTCCCTTCATCTCCTTATAACTCCAGGCAAAGTCATCTAGATGTTTTCTCAGTAGGCTACATAGCTCCTTCTCCTGGGAAGTAGATAGGGCTGGATTGATTTTCAATGTTCTTTCTTGGTAGAACTCTATATTTTTAACACAGAGAGAAGTAGGATTAGCCACACAGAGATTAGTTGAGGGGTTGTTTTGGGTCTCTCTTACTATGTCTTCTAATGGTGATACATTGGGAGGTGGATTCTGAATCGAATTTTCAATCATATCATCCTCATCTTGCGGTTTTCCCCCCATTGTGATTTCTAATGCACAAAGTAGTGTAGAATAAACTTCATCCTTATCCTCCTCATCCAAGCAAAGAGGTAGATCATGTTCTAGTAGGGGTTGGGTAGGAGGATATAGGGTTAACTACTTGGACATGTGTCCATTCTTTATGGTCATGTTCCTAGCTCGGTAGCTGATGTAGGCATTGGTTGTACCAAACCAAGGTCTTCCCAAAATGAGAGGATACCCAGTGAGCTTTGCCTTTGGCTGGAGAACTAAGAAATCAATAGGGTACTCCCAAGAATTGATGGAGACTATCACATCTTCCAAAATCCCCTCAGGGGTCACTATGGAGTGGTCTACTAGCTATAACACCGTCATGGTCTTCCTCAAGGAGTCTTGGAGATTAAGTTTGAGCATTTTGTCCTTTTTCATCACATTAATGGCAGCTCCTAGATCAATCAAGTATGTGGGACCATTGTGCCATTAATGTGGACATCAACTACTGGGCTTCCAGGGTCTAGATATTTTGGACAGATTGTCTACCCCAACATCAGGTTGGATAGTTGTCCTATGACAATGATGGTTGGAGCATCTCTCTTGTGCCTTCTTGGATGCCTAAAGCACTTCTCTTTGATCAACCTATTGTAGATAGGCACATCTTTTATGGCTTGGAGAAGTGGTATCTTCACACATAAATGTTTCAATTCTCTTAGGAGTTCAGTCTCTTCTGGGGTAGGCTAGATTGTCATGGATAGTCTCTCAGGAAAGGGTGGATTTTCTTTAGGTTCACTTTCCTCTTTGTCTTCCTCAACCTCCCTGGGTGGTGGTTGGCTATCTGGGATAACTTTCCCAGATCGCAAGTTGATTTCTTGAATTTCCACATCATAAGTTGGGCATGATGGTTCCCCACTCTAAACTTGCTGAGCCTGTCTATTGTTCAGGTTCAGATTTTGTTGGGTCAGCATTTAGGGTTGCCTTGGTGGAGGAGAAGGTAATAGTTGTGGTTGGGCAAGTGGTGGAGGCAGAAGAGCAGGAAGAGAGTTGTATTGGGGCCTCCACCACTAATGAGGTGCATTCCACTGAGGGTGCAGCTGAGCATAGGGTTGAAATGAATAAGTGGCTGGTTGGGCATGATATTGAGATGTGAAGGACTAAGGAGGTGGTGTAGACTAGGAAGGATGAGCAGGGGGACCTCAAGAAGAAATGCAGGGGACTTGGTTGGGGTTTTAGTATATCTGAGATGTCCCTTACATCCCCTACTAGTATGGTTTAGGTCCATGCAGTTTCCTTTTGTTTATGTAATAGATCTATTCAGTGACTCCTTTGTATACAGCTTTAAGTTTGGGCAAGGAAGGGCACTTGTCTGTAGAATGATTTTCTTCATAGACTAAACAAACCTCTATAGAGTTCAATGGGCATTCGTTCCTAGGATGCCTCCTAGTGCATCTAGGGAAAAAAATGGCCAACGCCCTCTCTGCTTCCTCTTGTTTTCTTTTGATATGTAAGGTATCCATTTGCATGGCAAGAGTCTATAGTATCTCACTCTTGAAGTCTTCTAGCATGCTTCCAATTTCCCCTTTAATGGATGAATTGGAAGAAGAGGTACTGGCTTTGGGTTGACTCCCTCTACCTTTATTTTTGGCTGATCTAGAATGGTTCTAAAAGCACTCCTTATGTCCTCATACAATAGTTGGTAGATGTCTCCTCCAGCCAGTAGATGGAGGGTCCAGAAGGTCTTCTTGAATTCCCCTAAGCAGGACCAACTTCAGAGACTCAGGATCAAGTGTACACCCACCCCTTTTGTAATTGAGCTGAAACCTCTCTTCATAGTCTTCCAGGGACTCATCAATTCCAATGGTCATTCAGAAGATTTCTTCTTTAGTATCTTTTGACCTACAATAGTCTTGATACTTGTTGTTAAAGGCCTGTTGCATCTGAGCCCAAGTTGTGATGCTATTGCTAGGTAATCCCATGAACCAGCGCAGTGTTGCGTCTTTGAGAGTAGAAATGAATAGTTTGAACTTTTTCTCATCTTCTACATAGTCATAAGTTCGAAAAATAATAGAAAACTCGAATAAGAAGGTGTCAAGGTCTTCTATAGTCAAACCATGGAAGTGAGGTAGGGCTAAAGGACTTATATTCTTCATTTTGGTGTCCCCATTGGTCTCCCGAATGGGAAAGATACCCTTTATTCTCTCTCCATTTCCCTTAGCATTTCTGTTTCCAGCCATTGGCTCAAAAGGAATGTTTTCTTCTTCTTCTTCCCCTATAGGTTCCTCAAATATTTCTAGTTGTTCACCTAAGGGTTCTTCTTGAGTGTAGCCACTAAAGAAGAGAGAAGGTTGGCTGTGTGAAGCGGTGGGGGTATTGGGCTAAATTTTTCCTGAGTTATTTGTATTCCTACGAGGCATGAAAGGAAATATTTTTGGTTGGCTTTTTTCTTTTTCCC
Source organism: Pinus taeda (assembly GCA_000404065.3). Taxonomy (NCBI): domain Eukaryota; kingdom Viridiplantae; phylum Streptophyta; class Pinopsida; order Pinales; family Pinaceae; genus Pinus; species Pinus taeda. Next base: position 119,475 of record APFE030423152.1, on the reverse strand, counting down.
CACACTAATTGTACCTACAAGAACTGAAATTGTGATTGAACAAAAAAAATTACAACTAGCTGAAATGAAATCGCTGAATAGAAATTTCCAGAATTGAAAAGGAAAGCAAGGAAATGCAGAACTAAAAGAAAAGAAATGACTAGTCTACTTTTTCTTAAATAAACTATTAGAAGAACGGCGCAGTGGGAAATAGGAGAAAGCAGTAATCAAAGAATACTATGACACATCCCCAACAACGGTGCCAAAAAGTGGTGAGCGCCAGTATTTTAGTAAGAATGTTGCAACTCCTAGGCTACCAACTTTACTTTTATCAACCCGGTAGTTCGTGACAAATTTGAAAGCGTCAATGCTATATGCACAAGTACTAGTTCTCACTACAAGTTGTCACTTGGTCAGCTAGTGCAAGATCACTAGGAGCTCAAGCCAACTTCTATAGATTTTAGAAGAAGCTCTATGTATGATGAAAGAAAAGAAAGATTACTCTATAGATGCTATTCTAACTGCAGAAGAGAGAAAGATTGGAATCTAAACCAAGATCTAGTAAACCCTAATTAACAAGCTAATTCTACTTTTGCCAAAAACACTATAAAAAATATGAAAGCATTACCTACTCAAGAAAGAAACAACATCTAAACAAGCTATTTCTGAAAGTAAATAAGAAAAAAACACATTTTTGGATTTTTATGTAAATTTAATCATGCATCTAATTTATTGTGTGTGAGTGTGGTAGTGAACAGGTGGCATTGGAGGGCGGTTTTGGAGCTTGGGAGGATGTAGGATGGTGTCGATGGGTCTTAGGAGGTCTTGGGTGGCCTTCTAGAGGATTTTCTCACACTTGGCCTTCAAAAGAGAGCCTACAGGAAAAACTACAGGAGGACATAGGGAAACTATAGGAGGAAAGCAGGGAAACTACAGGAGGCCTACAGGAGGAGGCCGAGAGACATTTCCGCTATTTTTAGGGTGTGAGAGTCGGTGGAAAAGGTGGATGAAGGTTGGAATGAGTTGTTAGGGCACCCAAGGTCTACCATGAACCACTAGGAGAGAGAGAGATGGTTGGGTTTGCTCAAGGAGAGAGGAAGACGTTCTATGAAAAATGAAGGAAACTAGGGTAGAATTGAGGTGAGGTTTTGGAGACCTATAGGGCATGGATCAGATGGTGGGTGTGATTTTTGGTAGGCTGTCCCACTACTGGAAGAGATTTGTTGCATAGAAACCAAGAAAATCAAACAACCATTGAAATGAATGCATCCTAGGAAAAATAGAGTTTTACATTAAAATGGCCTAAACTATGATGCATAGAAGGAAATGCTAGAAATGCTGCAAGAAAGGAAAGCATGTAAGAGGACTATTGTAAATCAGGAAGTAAACTTGATGAAGGAGATCTAAAGCAAAGCAAAAATTGACTATCAACCTACTAGAGAGTTGCAAACACTAGAAGTCCTAGGAATGAGGAAAATCTGTGTTTTTGGGGTAGCAAGAGAGTATTTGCCTCAAATCATGGTCCCAGAGGGAGGAAGAGAGGACAAGGCATTATTTCTAGCCTTTTGAATCTTCTTTGATCACTGCTTAACCTGCTATAGAAAGCACAAATGGAAGCAAACTACTAATTCATCAAAAGCAATCTATTCTTAACCATAAAAGAAATACATCTAACAGAAACTAATATACAAACTAAAGTAAGGCATAAAAATACAAGTAAAGAGGAGCTTGGATGCTTGGATTAGGCCCTAACCCAAGAGCTTCAGCCCTCTTAGGTAACTCAGTGCTGGCTCAAAAAGGATTCCATCTTCATTATCAAAAAATAGCAAGATTACATGAAACTGTCATAAGATAGTGAGCTCGAAATTTGAGTAGAGTTTACATAAGAAAAAAGTCTGACCCTAGTGAGACCCTAGGCCTCTCTACTTATACATCTGAAGCTACCAATAGATTCCTTAAAATTAGGGGGGCTTGGCTCCCAAAAATTGAGATAACTCTCAATCATCTTCCACTTGCTCGGTTGCCTTCTAGTGCATGATTCGGTTGCTTGTACTCTGAGCTGAATGAAGGGGAATTCGAAGTGAGGAGCAATAAATGAGGGGAATTCTCTCCTATAAGTCCTCTCCTCTATCTACTTTGAGTAATTGTTGTAGTTTGGCCACTAGATCCTTGATTTTGACCTCGAAATCCATAAATAATCTGCATTAAATACATGTTAGACCACATGGCATAATAACTAACTCAAATCACCCTATAAGCATAAATATAATCAGAAAATCATACAATAAGCTATGAGAATGGTTGATTTGACTAGGTTAGGAGGTAAAATGAGCCTATATAATTACCCATTTATGAGGCTCATCAACTAGCATGGAGGATTTCCTAGATTGACAATGGTTTTTCCTAGCCTTTTCATTTCCTAGATAGCCATGGTGTTGTGGGTTTATTTCCTCATTTTTTTCATTGGTTCTCATGTTTCCTTTAGCTTGGGTTGAGTTACTAGTTCCTGGAGCCTTGGTTGGAACACTCTAGAGCCTTGTAACAATTTGGGTTGAGTTACTAGTCCTAGAGCCTTGGTTGGACAAACGCTCTAGAGTCCTGGTTTACTAGTCCAAAAGACTTGGTTGGACAAACACTCTGGAGTCCTATATAAGTTGTGGGTTGAGTTACTAGTCCTAGAAGCCTTGGTTAGAACAAACACTTTGGAGCCCTAGAAGGCTTGGGTAGGTACCAATATGATGATGATTTTCATGGGTTGATGTGGTTGGCATTTGGAAGCCCTAGATGGTTTTTGATTGGTGTGTTTTATGATAACCCACATTCATGCTTGGAATATGGCATAGGGGTGACTAGATGAAGAGAGATTTTGGCTCAACCATGTCTATTGTCGGGTGGTTCGTGGAAGTCCCACAACTAGTTGGCCTTTGCATCATTAATATGAGGTTATTTCTCCTTGTTATTTCATGAGTATCGTACTAGTTTATATGTGGATTATATCGTTGTTGTTTCATTGGTATTTATGTTTCTACTATGATGGTTATGAACATGTATTATGATAGTGCCTATGTATGTCTCACCATTTTTTTACTTGTGAATGAATGAAGAATATATCTATGGCTAATGGATGAAACTGCAGCTAATGCGTTGAGGCATCAATGCTTCTTAGAAATTCTCAAATGAGTATGAGACTCCCATGCTTAGATCTGTTGTTTAAACCTGTAGATTACATATTTGAGACATGTTTGAAAAAATGCATGTCATGGCTAGTAGGAGTCCAATCAAGCCCTTATTCAAGTAGTTTCATTTGTATCATCATTCTGCTATTATATTTCATATCTAAAGGTTTCATTTAGTTTTGGACAGTGACCTAGGCTCTAGGCCTGAAAAAATGACTCAAATTTTGGGGACACAGGCACATCATTGGGAAGAAAAGTCCCGAGATGCTAGCAAACCATGTTGTAGGAGTTTTTAGAGCCCTCTAGATGCATGCATGCCCATATCAATGGAGTGTCTCGAAGTTTAATCTTCTAAAAACTCAGTGGGACTCTGGGGCTGGTTACTTGAGAGGTTGGGATGGTTCCTAAGAGTAATGTAGTTGTTGTGAAAGGTATGTATGGTGTGTTTCTATCGGTTCCACTTCCTTAATGTGACTTACGAGGTCAAATCATATCATAGTAACTTCTCGTCACATGTTTACCATTGTTTTCTGGTTACTTAGGTAGAAGTGGGAGGAGGATGTTACAGAGTGGTATCAGAGAATGGTTCAGCCCTCGGACTATATGGGTGGTGTGTTGGTCATGGATTCATGTTGGTTTCATATGTGTTTCTTATGCTTGTAGTCCATGTGCTTGTTTCATTTACATGGTGTTGATCATGGTTGTAGTGATGTCGCCATGTGAAGGTTGATGGTGTTGTTGTGGGATGTGTCATCATGAAAGTAAGGTTGTATATTCATATTTTATGCATGTTGGTGTCTATATTTTGTTATGCATGCATTGTCATGGTTATGATTATGCATGTATAGTAGGTAAAACATGCATTGTGAGGTCATTGTATGCACTCTAGGTCATCATGATGTTGTTGGTTGTTATGATCTTGATATGTTGGTTGAGATAGAGCAGGAGATGTAGATCATTAGAGCAATATTTCCACACTAAACTTTGGGGGTGAGAGAAGATAGTCATATAGGTTTGTATTGTGGGAATGTAGGTATGTAGGTTAAGGATTGTTATATGCATTATGGTTATGTGTATTCCTTTCATTATATTGCTGTTATGGTTAATACATGATAGATGACAATTGATTAGTGTAGTCATATGCACACGTGTCTGATAGTCATGAATGATAGTAGCTTGTGGTTGTATGCATTGGTATTTTTGTTTTAGGTTATATAACTTGATGATTATGTTATATGTTGTTGATGAGTATGTTATAGGTTAAATTGTTGTGGTTTTATATGATAGTTAGCTTGATTATTAGGTTATATGTTGTTGATGAGAATTATATATAACTTGGTGTTGTTATATGCTAGTAACTTAATTATTAGGGTTATTACATTAATATTTTGATGTTATATGTATCATACTAAGTTGGATTGGTATATGCAAATGGTTAGGGTTATGCCATTTAGGTATGAATTTTATTATGTCATCTATTTGGTGTTTGAATGTTTGACTATGTTGCTTATTTGGTGTTTGAGTGTTTGGTCTCTATTATTTCGTCTATGTTGTCTGAATTTTTGATTACTTGAATGATATGAGTATGTGCCTATAAGATTTCTTTCTGAAATGATTTGTTTTAAGATGGTTGTACTAATACATGTGTCAAGACAACTGATATGTACTTGAGTGTAAGTAGGCGATAGTTGTACCATTATGTATTATGACTGATGAATGTAAGTGGATTATTGAGTATGACATGGGTGTTACACTTGGTAAAGGTTGATTTCAAATTAATATACATGATGTCTTGATCTTTGTAACATGAGACTAACATGTGTGCACAGTTGCAGGGAAAAATGCCTGGTATTAGATTGACAAGGTAATAGTTGATGTGTTTATATAACCAACAATTAGGTGATGTGACAGTGCATAGTAAGACTCAATTACGGCAAAAAAATGGTAAACGAAAGGAATTGGGTGAAAATTCCTTTGGCTATGTTTGGAAATTGCAATTGCAAATGAGGGAGTGCTTTACATACAAGAAGTCTTCTTAACCATGAATTTGTCTGAAATTATGTGGATATGTGATATATTCATGAACATGTATTTGACAGGTATATTACATAGTCTCTAGTTATAGGTGGATCCATGAGGAATGGAGTTCCTTTAGAGATGGCAAGGACGTGTTCAGCTACAAGGCAATTTTCTTGGCACAACAAGTAATATAGCTAGTATATTGTATAATTATTTATGCACTGACAGCTATGTGTTTATGGCAGCATGATGTAGGGGATTGCATAGAAAAGAGGTTGCCATGAAATATTGAAGAAGGCTTAGGTTGTGATTTCCTTGGGAACCATAGGATTGAGTTATGGTGTTTGTTGCTAGTCTTGTGATTTTGGTATTTTGTGATTTATTGCGCTTGATTTGTGGTTTTGGTTGTGTCTAGTGCATCGCCATGCCACTTTGTTCATGGTGTCATATTGTTATTGGTTTTCAGGTTTTTCTTCTTGTTTTTGTTCTTTTCTTACCTTTTATGTCTTGAGTGTCTTGGGAATTGGTTGGGAAAGAAGAAATTTAATGGAGCTCAGGGATAGCTGAATGAAACCTAGTAGGTAATGTAAGACCCAAATGAAGCTTGGCACATGAGTAAGGGAAGTTGAAGGTAAGAATATGACAATCGGTTGGATTAGTTTGGTCCATTAGAGTAAATGAATAGTGGAAGTACAGTCATGAGAAAGGTAGAAGGAAAGGTGAAGTAAATGGATCTAAGGTGTTAGATGCCTTGGCTATGTTGGGAGCGATTTTTCTCAATGTTGTGCATGAGGTGCACAGATAAAGGGAGTTCGCTAACCTTGACCTTATGATATCTGGTAATTATGTTATGATCATGATTATGATGATTTTTATATATGTATACATGTATTTATGTATGTATGTCGTATTTGATAGGGCCATCATGGATCATGGTTGTTTACTACTTATGTTTATACGTATATATGCATATATTTGTGTCATTGTATGACAGGATCATGATTATTTTACGCTAATGTTTATGAATATGTATGTATGTATCCATGCATATATGTCACTATCTGATTGGGTTGTCAGGGATCAATCTTGTGGTGGAATGATTTCTTATGCAGGTGAATGGCATGACAAGGTTCCTGGTGTTATGTGTATCAAGTGGGAAGAGTAGTCATGACAAATATATGAGGTCAGTATCATGTGGATATGAATTGATATTGTATCCTTGTATTATGCTTATGTTTATGTTATGATAGGAAAAATTGAAGGATACATCAGCAAAATGAAAATAACGTGCTTTGTGGCATGCTAGCATAAGCATGGATGGTAGAGAGACACTGGAAGCAAGGTTGTTTGGTAGAGATAGTGTGGCTTGGATGCGTGGTACTATTGTTGTGCATCTCTTGTATATGTTGTACATGTTGCATCTAAGTTGTGCGCATGTGGTGTTGTGTATATATAGTGTGTGTATGTGTTGTTTATGCCATGTTATGTATAGGGTGGTACATATAGTGTTGTGTGTGTATTGCATATGCATTGTTGGTGTATATGGTGCTATGTACATGTTGGATATGTGCTGTTGTGTACATATTGTATTGTGAACATGATGGATATGCGGTGTCATGTGCATATGGTGTTATGTGTATGTTGTATATGCAGTGCTATGTATGTATGGTGTTGTGTGCATGTTGTACATGTGGTGCTATGTACATATTGTGTTGTGTGCATGCTTGTACAAGTGGTGTTGTGTGCCTGTGGTGCTATGTACATGTCATACATGTGGTTTTGTGTATAGGTGGTGTTGTGTACATTTCATGCATGTGGTGTCATGTACATGTCATGCATGTGGTGCTGTGTACATGTGGTACTCTGTACATGTTGTGTAGGTGGTACATGTACATGTGGCACTGTGTACACATTGTGCACGTGGTGTCTTGTACATGTGATGTTGTGTACACGTTGTGTAGGTGGTGTTGTGTATAGGTGGTACTATGTAATTGTTGTATATGTGATACTGATGTACATATGGTATTATGTGCATGTCTTACATATTGTGTTCTTACATGTAGTACTATGTATGTACATTTTGTAGTCGTGGTATCATGACATGTGTATTCATTGTGTTGTACTTTGTGTACGTATATGTATTTTGTTGTACATCGAGTGTAGGTGTATGTATTATGTGGTGGTGTATACTGGATGTAGGCATATGCATTGTGTTGTGTTGTACACTTAGTGTAGGTGTATGTGTGGTATGTCAGGTGTAGGTGCATGTATTGCATGGTGTTGTATGTGTGTGATGCACACTATGTGCATGTGAAATTAGTTGAGGAGAAGGCTTTGGGTTTTTTTCAGGTGTGGCAACCAATTCGAAGTGTGTACGGAATAAGGACAAAAGTAAAATATAAGAATTGATTAAAGGATAAGTATCTATATTTTATTTCAATTTTATTATACATGTGATCTATGATTCTCACTTGTGATGGTTACATGTGATTTATGATTATGGTTTATGATGATTTCATGCAATTCATGGCTTTAATTTATGATGGTTGAGTTTGAGCTAATTGGATGTGATATGTATATTCACAATGATTTGATCAAACAATTAGTTTGACTTGTTATGATATGAAGTAAACAAGATTGCAAGTATGCCATATTGACGAGCTACCAATGGGGTATGATGTGAATTTATTTTTATTTATTTTAAATCTAATGGAAGTTACATGCTTGGTACAGGAAGCACGGAAATGCCTAGTTGGGTGGTTGAAACCGACTACAAGAATTAGCAATTGTTGGCTGCTCGAATTGTTTATTGATTAAACAGTCGAGTACCACATTAAATTGTCAACCTGGGAAAGTCCTTTCCTTTCAAAGGTGACCTCGTACTATATGCACTTAATTCTAAAAGCATTAAAGGCTGTAGTATAAATAGATCTACTTCTTATCAAACCCTTACTCTGTGTTACAACAGTTATAAACTATTGCAGAGATGAAAGGAAATTAATTAATGGTAACAAATCTGCAGAAAGAAATAATGGCCGTTTGTAACAGAGGACCAGGACCCTGTCCTTAGAATAAGGATGTTCAGCACCTGCCTCTGTGACCAGTTGCCAATACACACTGAAAAATCCTAATCACCGGTGACACACTTCTCACGGCACCAATCGATCAAGGGAACAGAGTATCAGCAAAAAGGAAATATCAAAAGCAAGGCTAAAAATGTACAGAAATCACACACACACTTAATAGGAAAGAAATGGGTGAATCTTGTGGAGAAGGTGGGCCCTGTCCCTCTCACAAGATTCCCATGAACACAAATGCTAAGTTAAAAGGCTCAGAACAGTGCTTTATTCATCTTCCAAAAGTCCAATTATAATAGAAGTTCAGACCGCTCTACACTACAATACTTCCGTTATAACTTGCTAGCTTTCAACTGTAGGTGTCTCCTCTTTATAGAGGAGACATCTATTACAATAGATTGTCATTATTCATTCAATTTGATCCTTCTGTACAAAAAAATAGGAAATCAATTCCTGTTATAGCATATTATTACAACAATGTATATCTTTGTCGTCCTTTGTTTAATCGGATCCTTCCGCTGTTGCAAAACTGGTAGTCTTCGTCTATCTCCTCGGGGTCCTTGTACTATCCTTGGTTGTTCTGCTGTTGTTGTCGATTTGGTAAATCTCAACTGTTCCTTAAAGCTCTTCATGCTTTTCCTAGTGTTCCAACATCTGTGACTAAGTTTGGCTAATCGTGCTATATCATCATCGGCTAAGTATAGTTCTGCCAGCTTCAGACAGTTACTGGCCAGCTCGACAATTATTGTTTCATCCTTTGCAAATTAAGACTTTTCCTGCTTTACTCAGTTGTTGTTTCTTGTGTTGCAGCAACTGCACAATTGCTGTTTCTGGTGTTTCAGCAACTGTGAATTACAATTATGTGGACTTTGAACAGTTCCAATCAATTGTCAGCGACTTAGCCAATTTCCAAAGATTAATTGTAAAGATAACATGAATATGTGTTGAATAATTAAACATATAGCAAATGAGGAGAGTTACTTCATACCTTGGAATGATGAAGTCAAAATGATATCAAGGGTTTCTACTTATGGGCTAAAAAGGGTAACATCATAACAAAATATGAGGTCAAAAGTAGACAATATGGAGTCCTAACATCCCCCCCAACTGAAAGGGTTGCATGTCCTCATGCAACGTTTACTCTGAATCTGAGTCAGAGTACTGGGATGAACAGGGTAAGTTGCTGATACAGTAGCTAAAGAAGGTTTTATCAAACCTGCTTCTGAATCCCTGGACACTCTGTAATTGCTGCCATACTTCTACTTCATCCTTTTTGGTCAGTTTGTAATGAGCCTTATATTGCTGACTAGGTAACCATAAGAGAGGGAAATGAAAATGGTAGCCAATCCACCTCTCAGCACAGGTTTCCATACATTTGACATAATAAGGTATGCGTGAAATTTCTACTTGAAGATTGAGGGGATTGTAAGGATGATATTCCTGTCTCTCTTTGGGACAATGTTCCCAAAATAACTTGTTTTCTTTGATGGCCAGTGCCCCTTTTGTTTTTACATAATGCTGGCAGTCCTGGAAGACCGCTGCCTGTAGCTTCCTTATATGATCAACCAACTCTGGATTACTTAGATTTTTTTGATGCTATGCAATGAAGGTAGCTGCATTCTGTGGTTCATTTCAAACCCAAAGGAGGCACTTCTGCTCATTATGTGTTGCTAACATATAGGCATTTTTCCAAGTCAGTTGATTGGCTAGAAAAGAGATGAAGGCTCTTATTTGGATATCACCAACAATAGGGAGTATATTCATCACTCTATCTTCAGGCATGGCCTCATTGTGAAAATAGAGTTCACAGAGCAAATTTTGATCATTATTTGGTGCTTCTCTGAATGTTTCAATAAATTGATCAGGTGTATCAACTTGATAGAGTCTTCCATCTCTAATTGCTTTTATTTCCAAGAATGCCAACCGTTCTCTCAAGAATACTGCATAATTGAAAGAGGGTTTTCTTGTAGCCAGTATCCTCTGAACCAGATCAAAGGCATGGGACAGCCTAGCTTTTACTTCCTTATTTTATTTATGTTGAGCTCGAGACTGTTCAAGTGCATCCCAATTTCTATATGCATAGCTGAACCAAGTTGACTTTTGCTATTGGAATGCCTTCCCTTGTGAAAGCTCGTATTCTCTTCTCCATGTGTCCTTTAGTTGTTGAAAACTAGAGGTCTCCATGTGAGCATCACTGAAACATGGAGGTTTAGTTTGTGCATAGGCATCAGAAAAGGATTTATGTTCTGTAGTAGTTTGGGTGGCCCGCGTTGGTTCTATGTCTTCCTCCACAACTCTTGAAAAACCTACTGGTTCTTATGTGACAGCAGGTTGTTGTGTTTCTTCTTTTACAATTCTTAGAAAACCTGTTGGTTCTTGTGTAACAACAGGTTGTTCTATTTCTTCTCCTGCAACTCCTGCTGGTTCTTGTGTAAGAGCAGGTTGTTCTGTTTCTCCTGCAACTCCTGCTGGTTCTTGTGTAACACCAGGTTGTTCTGCTTCTCCTGCAACTCCTGCTGGTTCTTGTGTAACAGCAGGTTGTTCTATTTCTCCTGCAACTCCTGCTGGTTCTTGTGTAACAGCAGGTTGTTCTGTTTCTCCTGCAACTCCTACTGGTTCTTGTGTAACAACAGGTTGTTCTGTTTCTCCTACAACTCCTACTGGTTCTTGTGTAACAGCAGGTTGTTCTGTTTTAATTACAACAGCGGGTTGTTCTGTTTTGACTACAGTAGCAGGTTGTTCTGTTTTGATTCCAGTAGCAGAGGGTTGTGGATTAGCTTCGGTCATTGGAACCTGGACTATCTTATATCCTGCTTGAGTGTACAGCTCACCACACTCACTACACATATACTCATTGTATTGACTCTTTTATGTTACAGACGCTACCCATGCTAAGAAGTGGAGATTATATTCATTCTCATAGGCTTCCTTAACCATTATTGTCTCCTACTGATAATCCTTAATTTGAGATTTTAGAAACTCAATTTCTTCCTCCAGGGAGGATATGGTAGGCAGAGCTTGTGTATCTACAGGCTCTAACGGGGGAAGGGATTGTTGTTTCGCATCAATTTGGTCATTTGCATCCCCAACAGGTGGTTCTTGTGTGTCACTTGTTGGGTCAGTGGCTGGTTCTTGTGTAATAGCCATTTGCCCAATATCACCTTGGGTGTCTACTTTAGCTTTTTCGACAGCTGGTTCTTATGTAGCAGCTGCCTCAGAAAATGATGTCACAAAACTGTGAACGCTCTGCATCTCAGCCCCGGAGGGTGAGGAAAGGGACTGCTCCGGGATGATTGGAATGCGGGGTGTTAGGGCGATGGGTGGAGAACTGGGGATCACAGGGCTGGTGGGTGGAGAACTGGGGATCACAGGGCTGGTGGGTGGAGAACTAGTGATCACGGGGCTGGTGGGTTTAACTGCTGCAGTCGACTGTGTTCGCTGCCTCGGTAAGGAGGTAGGAAAATCAGTAATTTTTCTTTTTCGGCCACTTTCCTTCAGACTAGGGGAACTATCGGGAATAGCAACTGCTTTGACCGAAGCCTTGGTTCTTCTCCTTTTTGGTGGAGTTTTAGTTTTCTGTTGCTTTTTTCTTTTAAGAAAAATGATGGGGGTGTTATCATCAGAGTCATCAGTGGAAATATGAAGCATGGGGGTAGATGGTTGAGCTTCATTGGGGGATGGGGTCTTCTGCAAGGGTGTTTCTGCTGCTAATTGTTGGGGAATTTCCTGGGGAATTTCTTGGGGTATTTGTTCTGGTTGTTGGGAAATTTCCTCTTCCTGCTGAGGATCTTCTTCTATTTGCTAGGGGGAATTAATGAGGGGTGGCAGACGATTTAGAGCAAAGCCTCTATTTATTAAGAGTTGGGCTAAATGGTGGTGTTTCAGGGAAAGGGCTGGATGCTTTTCTTTTCCAGTATAATGTGACATATTTTTTAGACAACCCAATAGATAATAAGGCATGTTTATCAATTGACGATGCCTCAAATGATTTAGCAAAATGAAGTCGTGTTGGTAAATTACCTGGTAACGACCTTCGCAAGTCAAATACTGCTTGACAGACTCTGCGACCTTTGGCCATGGTGGAGGCAGTGACTGAAGTGTGACCCCTATGCCTTTGGATTCGACATGCTCGCCTGGTAGGAAAAAGCCTTGTTGCGCATTCAGAATAAGATGTTTCCTACTAAACCAATGTGTACCGTTGGTCGATAACCCGGAAACTTGGGCTACATCTTCCTCTGTTACTGGAATATGTACTCCCTGGACCGTAGAAAATCCTTCTCTTAAGTTGCATGCGAACTCCAACACTTGCTGTGTGTTGAAATCTAGGAGTCTTCTAAAGTAGTCTACCCATCCTGCTTGTAAGAAAATTTGGTAAACCTCGGGGTAGAGTTCCAGTAGCGCTGTTGTGCCCGGTTCGTATGTGATCAGATTTCCCCCCATAGTTGCTGATCCAGCGAAAATACACAATGCAGAGCCTAGTTACCGAGTTTGAGACAGAGTAAACTGTTACAAATGAGTATATATCGCGACGAGGTGAGTTTTAGATATTACTACGAGGAGTAAGGGTGGCGGCGATTGACGTGTTATGCAATAATTATAATATTTTGGTAATCCCCCCAAATCTACGGCTGAATGATCTGATTGGAAGTACAATGATTTCAGTAGTCGTATCAACATCTCCACATTAACTATAATTTAATATTCACACTTAAACATGCGTACCTTTACTTTTACCTTTAGTCACACGCCAAAGGTCTTATCTTGTCTTTTGTTGGATTAATCATAATTTCAATGGGTTTATAATCATGACAATACAAGTGACTTGACAGGAAGTAGTAGTGACGAAGCATGATTATCAGAGTGCATGGTTGGTTCCTTTAGTGCAACATAATATGTTCCATCAGGGTGGTAGTTCATTAAGTACTGAAACTGGTATTGCAGCATTGAAAAGTGATGTTGTCGGAACATGAGCTCATGCTGCAGCTGCGGGAAGTGGTGTTGCAGCAACGGGAAGTGGTGTTGCGGCGACGAAGAAATGGTATCGTATTGACGGAAGTGGTGTTGCAGCAACGGAAAGTGGTGCCACAACGACGGAGAGTGGTGTTGCAGCAACGGGAAATGGTGTTGTAGCAATGAGAGGTGGTGTTGCAGCAACGGGAAATGGTGTTGTAGCAACAGGAAATGGTGAAAAACTTGATTTATGGTCCGAAAAATTTTCCAAGCTGCAAAATGACTCTTTTAGAATTTTTATTCTCAGCCATCCTCTGAAAGTAAGATCTACAAAACAATTAATTGTAACATGGCAACCCTTGGCAGGGATTATTAGTTAAGAAATCTAATCTAAAAATAAATAAATGAATGAACAGAAATTCAAGTGCCTTGCCGGACAGCAGGTTCCCCCAAAAAAACATAATGTAAGTCTGCCATGTAGGTAGCTTTGAAATCCTCTTTAGAAATAGGTCGTTGATACGGACGGAGTTGATACCCATTTACTAATAACGGTGTTCTATTATCATAAATCATTAAGATTCTGACTGTTCCATTTGGAAAAACAGCATCTATTTCATAAGGTCCTAGCCACCTTGTTCTTAATTTACCTTGGAAATTCTCAAAACGGGAGTCATACAGTAAAGCCCAGTTACCTTTCTGGAACTGCTTCTGCTTAATAGTTTTGTCGTGCCATCTGGTTCTTTGTTGCTGGATCATGGTCATTTGATGGATGGCATCCAATCGTTTCTCGTCTAGTTCCTGAAGCTGCTGCAACCTGGCTGTCTGTACATCAGTCAAATCAAGGTTAACAGCTAGAGCATTTCTTAAAGTTTTGATTTCAAATTCTAGAGGGAAAACAACATTTTTACCAAAAACTAATTCATAGGGTGAAAAGCCCGTCCGTGGTATTCCTCCAAGTGGTTCTATAAGCCCATAATGATTCAGGCAACTTTTGAAACTAGTCCCTCCTGTTTTCTTTTATTGTTTTTGTCAAAATAGCTTCTATGACTTTGTTGGTGCTTTCCACCTGCCCATTTGACTGGGGGTGATAAGGTGTGGTCATTTTATGCTTAATGTGGTATTTTTGCAATGTGTCTTTGAAGCCATGAGAGTTAAACAGAGGTCCTCCATCAGTGACTAATTCCCTAGGCAGTCCAAACCTAACGAAGATTTCTTCAAATAAAAATGTTAATACTGATTCTTCATTAGCTTTGAGGAGTGCCTTAGCTTCTACCCACTTAGTCATCTAATCCGTGCATACTAGTATGTAAACTTTTTGATTGGACGGAGGATTAATGGGACCTATAAAATCTAGTGCCCATATTTCAAATGGTTCAAGAATTACCTGGGGATTGAGTGCCATTTCATCCTTGTGATTAGGCTGGCCCATTCTTTGACAGCTATCGTAGGCCCTGACATATTTCTTTGCATCTTTGAAGATTGAGGGCCAGTAGTATCCCATCCTGAGAACCTTGTGTGTTGTTATTTTGCCTGCGAAATGTCCTCCACAAGGGCCATCGTGGCAGGCTTTCAATACATCATAAATTTGATCTTTTCCAATGCATCTTCGGATCTCCTGATCGAGTCCTGTGTAAAATAGACAGCCGCTTATCCAGCTGTACCTAGCGCTCTGCTGAATAATTTTCCTTTTTTCTCTATGCGGTAGGTGTGATGGTAATTTTCCTGCAACTAAGTAGTTGGCAATGTCTGCATACCAAGGTGAGTGAGCAGATACTGCAAATAAATACTCATCGGGAAAAGAATCATCTACTAGAATACTTTCATTAGTTTTTAACCGAGAAAGGAAATCAGCAACTACATTTTCTTTTCCTGGTCGATCTACAATTGTGAAATCAAATTCTTGTAATAACAGTAACCATCTGGTAACTCGAGCATTTGTAACTGATTTGTTCATTAAGTATTTAATGGCCGAGTGGTCAGTATGCACAAAAGTAGTATAACCAGTAATGTAATGCCGAAACTTATTGATAGCATAAATAACTGCTAGGAATTCTTTCTCAGTAACTGTATAATTAAGTTCTTTGGGAGTCATGTTTTTACTAATAAAATAAATGGCATAGGGAAGATTGTTTTCTTCCTGTCCCAGGACAGCTCCAATGGCAGTGTCCGAGGCATCAGAGGATATATGAAAGGGGAGTGCCCAATCAGGTCCTCTCAAAATGAGAGCTATAGACAACTGATATTTAAGTTCATCGAATGCTTTTTCACAATCATCAGTCCACTTAAATTCATCATTTTTCGTTAGTAACACAAACAGAGGAGAAGATTTTTTAGAAAAGTTCTTGATAAATCTTCTATAATACCCGGCATGTCCTAAGAAACTTCTCACATCAGTTTGGGTTTTGGGGATGGGGAGGGTCTGAATTACCTGTATTTTAGCTGGATCGACTTGAATTCCTAAAAATGAAATGAAGTGACCCAATACAATACCTTCATTCATCATCATATGGCATTTTTCAGTACTTAAAGCAAGGTGTGCTTCTAGACATTGCTTAAGTACTTTTTCAAGGTTCTGTAGAGCATCCTCAAAGGTTGTGCCATAAGGAGTAAAGTCGTCCATGAATATTGCTAAGGAATCATTTATCATATCAGAAAAAATCCCTATCACCGCTCTTTGAAATGTTGTTGAGGCATTACATAACCCAAATGGAAGAACCCTATAGGCAAAGGTCCCCCATGGGCTAGTAAAAGTGGTTTTGTCCTCATCCTGGGGTGCAATCTTTATCTGATTATATCCGGTAATCCATCCAAAAAGGAAAAGAATTTCTTACCTGCCAAGTTATCTAAGACCTGATCAATGAATGGTAAAGGGAAATGGTCTTTCTGGGTGGCCTTATTTAGGGCTCTATAGTCCACACATACTCGCCATTTCCCATTTTTCTTGCGTACAATTACTAGTGGAGAAACCCATTCACTATCAGATATGGGGTATATAAATCCTGCATTCAACAATTTTTGAAGTTCTTCTTTTACAATTTCCCTTAAATTGGGATTCATTCGTCGTTGGGGTTGACAGACTGGGCGGGATCCTTCTTTAATATAAATGTGGTGAGTGCATAGTTCAGGACAAATCCCCTTCATATCTGTATAATCCCATGCGAATGCCTCTTTATTTTCACGAAGTAGCTTCATTAACTGTTGTTTTTTATCGTTTGTTAGAATAGGATTTATATTTAACGTTTTACCTAGCTCGATTTCTACTGTTATACTTTTGGAGGGGCTGCCAGCTAATGTCTGAGGTAAATTTTCAGTTTGAAGGTTGTGCTAGGATTCAGATTCCAAGATTGCAGTGAAGTGATTGTGTATTTCTGGACTGACCGAAGAAGGTTCAGAAATAAAATTGCCGATTAATTCATCTTCGGTTGAGTCTTTGAAAGTTAAAGCTTGTCCGACAGTTAAAATAGGTTGGGTTTCCTCATCCTCATAATCTAACCATACAGAATTGTCATTATTAATCATGGGTGTGGCATGAGGATAAAGAGTCAGCTATTTGGTTTCCTGCCCATTAGATATCATCATTGATCCAGACCTATAGCTGATGAAAGCATTTGCTGTAGCCAGCCAAGGTCTTCCTAGAATTAGTGGATGACCCCCCAACTTTGTTTTAGTTTGGAACACAACAAAGTCGGCTGGGTAATTCCAAGATTCTACGGAAATTACCAGGTCTTCAATAACTCCTTTGGGTTTAATTGTAGGGTGGTCAACCAGCTCTAGGATGGTTGGGGTTTCCCTAATTAAATGTTTCAACTACAGTAATTGTGCTGTTTCGAGTGTCATAATATTTATTATAGCACCTAGATCTACTAGAACTTTAGAGACAAAGGTTTTACCAACCTGAACTGTTACTGTAGGGTGACCAGGGTCACCATATTTCACAAGGGGGTCTTTTTCTGTAATCAAAGCAGTCAGTTCTCCCATCACATGAACTGTGAGGGGTTCCTTAGCTTTTCTTCCAGGCTTTTTAATACAGATATCCCTAACAGTTCTAGCATAAATAGGAACATCTCTCAGTGCTTGCAATAATGGAATTTTGACATATAAATTATGCAGTTCTCCTAAAAGGTTAAAAGCAGGTGGCTCAAATGTTTTAGTAAGAGCCAGTCGTTCAGGAAAGGGTGGCTCTGCTGTTTGAGCAGTCTTGTTAGAAGAGGATTCAACCGTTTCAGCATTGTTATTAGATGACTCTTCCTTTCTAGTTTCCTCTTTTTCAGCGTCAGTAATGTCATCAATGATGGGTTCAACTATCCTCCCAGAACGTAAATGGATATCATTACATTGCATAGGGGACACAGGTTGAATTTGAATATCAATTACCTGCAGAACTTTATTATTGTTTGGGTTGGGGTTAGGTTGCACAGGCAGTTGGGGTCTAATTGACTTGTTATTCTGCAGGGCGTTAGATGGTAAGGAAAGAGATTGTTGGTGTTGAGGAAATGGAATCTGTTGGGCTTTCCAGTTTGGGTTCCATTGATTGAAGTAAGGTTGTTGAAGAGTCCAAGGATTCCACATAGTAGGGTTAGTAAAAGGAGGATTTGGTTGCTGCATAGGTGGAAATTGCATTGGATTAAAGGGTGGGTATTGCATTTGATTCATGGGTGGGTAATTTGTTCAAAAAGGAGAGTGATTATTCCAACGACTGAATGATGTGTTATAATTCATACCTTGTCTTTGTGGTTGCCATTGTCTCCTTTGTGTCATCAAGTACACTGCTTCAGCTTCTTCTTCAGTTGATTGTAGTGCTGCCTTTATTCCTGGCAAAGAGGGGCATTGCTGAGTCTCATGATCCTTTTAACAAATGGTACAAATTGGTACCCTATCCAATGGGCATTCCCTCAATGGGTGCTTCCCTCTGCATTTGGAACAGAAAATAGCCAGAGCAGCTTCTGCTTCTACCTGTTTCTTTTAACCCGCAGAGCATCGATTTGTCATTGATCCAGACCTACAGCTGATGAAAGCATTTGCTGTAGCCAGCCAAGGTATTCCTAGAATCAGTGGATGACCCCCCAACTTTGTTTTAGTTTGTAACACAAAAACGTCGGCTGGGTAATTCCAAGATTCTACGGAAATTACCAAGTCTTCAATGACTCCTTCGGGTTTAATTGTAGAGCGGTCAACCATGTCTAGGATGGTTGGGGTTTCCCTAATTAAATGTTTCAACTGCAGTAATTGTGTTGTTTCCAGTGTCATAATGTTTATTGTAGCACCTAGATCTACTAGAACTTTAGAGACAAAGTTTTTACCAACCTGAACTATTACTGTAGGATGACCAGGGTCACCATATTTCACAAGGGGGTCTTTTTCTGTCATCAAAGCAGTCAATTCTCCCATCACATGAACTGTGAGGGGTTCCTTAGCTTTTCTTCCAGGATTTTTAATACAGATATCCCTAACAGTTCTAGCATAAATAGGAACATCTCTCAGTGCTTGTAATAATGGAATTTTGACATATAAATTATGCAGTTCTCCTAAAAGGCTAAAAGCAGGTGGCTCAAATGTTTTAGTAAGAGCCAGTTGTTCAGGAAAGGGTGGCTCTGTTGTTTGAGCAGTCTTGTTAGAAGAGAATTCAACCGTTTCAGCATTGTTGTTAGATGACTCTTCCTTTCTAGTTTCCTCTTTTTCAGAGTCAATAATGTCATCAATGATGGGTTCAACTATCCTCCCAAAACATAAATGGATATCATTACATTGCATAGGGAAGACAGGTTGAATTTGAATATCAATTAACTGCAGAAATTTATTATTGTTTGGGTTGGGGTTAGGTTGCACAGGTAGTTGGGGTCTAATTGATTGGTTATTCTGTAGGGCGTTAGATGGTAAGGAAAGAGATTGTTGGTGTTGAGGAAATGGAATCTGTTGGGCTTTCCAGTTTGGGTTCCATTGATTGAAGTAAGGTTGCTGAAGAGTCCAAGGATTCCACATAATAGGGTCGGTAAAAGGAGGATTTGGTTATTGCATAGGTGGAAATTGCATTGGATTAAAGGGTGCGTATTGCATTTGATTCATGGGTGGATAATTTGTTTGAAAAGGAGAGTGATTATTCCAACGACTGAATGATGTGTTATAATTCATACCTTGTCTTTGTGGTTGCCATTGTCTCCTTTGTGTCATCAGGTACACTGCTTCAGCTTCTTCTTCAGTTGATTGCAGTGCTGCCTTTATTCCTGGCAAAGAGGGGCATTGCTGCCTTTATTCCTGGCAAAGAGGGGCATTGCTGAGTCTCATGATCCTTTTCACAAATGGTACAAATTGGTACCCTATCCAATGGGCATTCCCTCAATGGGTGCTTCCCTCTGCATTTGGAACAGAAAATAGCCAGAGCAGCTTTTGCTTCTACCTGTTTCGTTTAACCCGCAAAGCATCGATTTGTGAAGCAAAAGAGATTAACATTTCAGTTTTAAATTCTTCAAGCAAATTACCTATTTCGACTCGTGTTGCTCCTCCACTTGCTGATTTCTAGACTCTTGAGTATATATTGTCCCTGCTTTTAGATCTGCTTGCTGCTCCTCTGGAACATCTCATGCAGAGGTTAATAATCTCATCAAATGGTTCTTTGGAGATATCCCCTTTTCCAAGCATATTTAGCATATCCAGTCAGTCATCTCGTACTCCTTTTAACAGTATTGTCTTCAAAATATCCTTGCTCATGGTTGGATGATCTGATCACTACAGGTTATACTACAGTCTCTCTACAAAGTACTCCAGATTCTCGTCCTCTTTCTGGACCATTTTAAACAATTCTTCCTTCCTTTCTCTTGTTCGACAGTAATCCTGATATTTGGTCAGAAAACTTTCTTTCATCTGGTCCCACGTAGTGATTACCTGTGGCCCTAAGCTCATAAACCATATTAATGCGTTCCCTTTCAGTGTTGCTGGAAACAGTTTTAACTTCTGAGCAGGGGGTTACATAATCATAACTCCTACACAGTATATCAAATTCAAAGAGGAAATCATCAGGATCTTCAGAGGATAACCCATGAAAATTAAGCAATGATGCAGGTGGAATGTTCTTCATATGGATTGTCCCTCTTGGGAGGTCCCCAATAGGAAACTCCAGGGTGGAGAGTGAATTTTCCCCCTTCCTTCTGCTTTGTTATCCTCCATTGTTCTTTTCCCTGAATCACTTGCTCTGTCTTCAGTATCTTTTGTTTCTTCAGCTTCTTCTACTGGTTCCTCAACGTTCTCTGGTGTTTCCAGCTTCCTTTCAGGTCCTGGTACTTCCTCCGTCTGATGATCTGTTTGGGAGGAATACTGGATCTGAGGCCTTCGGGAACTTGTTCTCTAGGATGTCTCGGCCTTTGAAATGATCTCGTCAATGAAAGTTTTTCTTCCTCCTCCTGCCCCCTTACCGCCTGTGAAGTTAGCTTTCTTGCGTCCTCTCATGCACCTGTTATTCTAAAGGAAAATCATTAATGCCTTTAAAATATTTTAGTCGCCTTCCCTGGAAATGGCACCAAAATGTTGGCTGCTCGAATTGTTTATTGATTAAACAGTCGAGTACCACATTAAATTGTCAACCCGGGAAAGTCCTTTTGTTTCAAAGGTGACCTCATACTATATGCACTTAATTCTAAAAGCATTAAAGGCTGTAGTATAAACAGATCTACTTCCTATCAAACCCTTACTCTATGTTACAGCAGTTATAAACTATTGCAGAGATGAAAGGAAATTAATTAATGGTAACAAATCTGTAGAAAGAAATAATGGCCATTTGTAACAGAGGACCAGGACCCTGTCCTCAGAATAAGGATGTTCAACACCTGCCTCTATGACCAGTTGCCAATACACACTGAAAAATCCTATTCACCGGTGACACACTTCTCACGGCGCCAATCGATCAAGGGAACAGAGTATCAGCAAAAAGGAAATATCAGAAGCAAGGCTAAAAATGTATAGAAATCACACACACACTTAACAGGAAAGAAATGGGTGAATCTTGTGAAGAAGGTGGGCCCTGTCCCTCTCACAAGATTCCCTTGAACACAAATGCTAAGTTAAAAGGCTCAGAAGAGTGCTTTATTCATCTGCCAAAAGTCCAATTACAATAGAAGTTCAGACCGCTCTCCACTACAATACTTCCGTTATAACTTGCTAGCTTTCAACTGTAGGTGTCTCCTCTTTATAGAGGAGACATCTATTACAATAGATTGTCATTATTCATTCAGTTTGATCCTTCTATACAAAAAATAGGAAATCAATTCCTGTTACAGCATACTGTTACAACAATGTATATCTTTGTCATCCTTTGTTAAATCGGATCCTTCCACTGTTGCAAAACTGGTAGTCTTCGTCTATCTCCTCGGGGTCCTTGTACTATCCTTGGCTGTTCCACTGTTGTCGTCGATTTGGTAAATCTCATCTGTTCCTTAAAGCTCTTCATGTTTTTCCTGGTGTTCCAGCATCTGCGACTAAGTTTGGCTGATCGTGCTATATCATCATCGGCCAAGTATAGTTCTACCAGCTTCAGACGGTTACTGCCCAGCTCGACAATTACTGTTTCATCATTTGCAAATTAAGACTTTTCCTGCTTTAGTCAGTTGCTGTTTCTGGTGTTGCAGCAACTGCACAGTTGCTGTTTCTGGTGTTGCAGCAACTGTGAATTACAATTCTGTGGACTTTGAATAGTTCCAATCAATTGTCAACGACTTAGCCAATTTCCAAAGATTAATTGTAAAGATAACATGAATATGTGTTGAATAATTAAACATATAACAAATGAGGAGAGTTACCTCATACCTTGGAATGATGAGGTCAAAATGATATCAACGGTTTCTACTTATGGGCTAAAAAGGGTAACATCATAACAAAATATGAAGTCAAAAGTAGACAATATGGAGTCCTAACAGCAACTTCAGTGAAAGGAATTGGAATAGGCAACAATATGATGGTAAATCACTTCAGGAGCAAGGCTATTATGGGACATTAGTACCTAATAGTGTCCATTTATTTCCATCAGAATGTTATGACCTGTATGATGGTTTTAAGGTAGGGATATGCCTTGGTTTTCGTATCTTCCAATGCTAGGAAGCCTTGCCAAGGGATGGACTACCCAGGATGGGGATGCTAGCAGAACTTGGAAGGTGTGTGACTGCATGGAAGGGGGTGACCGGATTTCCCGAGGGACTGTGTAGTAGAGAAGGGAAGGTTGGGGATGGATTTGTTTTGGTCATTATCATTTCCAGATGGAATCATATGCACATTGGGAGTGTGCCCCGGAACAATGAGTTGATAACGATTCACTGAGGGGATAGGTGGTGCTGGATTGTAGCACTAGACATTGGATGTAGATTTGAATTTGATAGTGGATTCTAGACTTCCTAGGAAGGAGGTTAATCTTGGTACTACTATTGAGGGTGGAGGTGTGAGCCTATGGATTCCCTTGTTGATATATACAAGCATCGTATCCTTTTATTTACTAGTTGAGTAAATGTATATATGTGTATATTATTGTAAATATTGTATAGAGCTAGTTTATAAAGATCCACAGATAGTATGGTTACCTGTTGGGTGAATCAAATGTGTATGTGTATATGTGGTTATTGTAAATACTA
Source organism: Pinus taeda (assembly GCA_000404065.3). Lineage (NCBI taxonomy): Eukaryota > Viridiplantae > Streptophyta > Pinopsida > Pinales > Pinaceae > Pinus > Pinus taeda. The sequence goes on along the minus strand of APFE030423152.1, from coordinate 96,666 downwards.
TAATGAGCTATGTTATAAATCTCTAATAAACAATATGTTTGTCATGTTTTGGAAGATGGTCATTATAAATACTACAACAAGATGTGTTATAAATCTCCATTGGTAGTATGCTTTATTTTTAGCAAATTTATTGTTTTTAGGTGTTTTTGAACACTGAGGATGGTGTTCCCCCAAGGGGGAGGGTTCTGTAATAGCCCCAGTGAAAATTCTATGTAATAAAACTTAATAGAAGAAAATTAATAACCATGGTTGATGGGATGCTTATTCCAAGCTGAATGGTGGGAAAAACATCTTAGTGGGTGTTCATTTGGTTTAGTATGGCTAAGGAAATTGGCAAAGGCAATGGCAAAGGATTTGGAAAAGCATGAGGCATTTATTGGAATTTTATTCATGAAAATAAATGAAATTAGGAGAAAAGGAAGGTGAAAGGTCATAGGTTGCAAGTGAGGAGGAAATTGAAGGAAAATAATGGAAAATGAAGAAGATAGAGGCCTCAATGATAAAAAGGCTTCTAAGGATCAGTTGGAAAGATTTTGCTCAATCTTTTGACAGTTTTTAATGGAGCTCTCTTCTATTATCTCTCTCACTCATACTCTTGGAAACTTAGAGTTTTGTGGGAGCACTCTTGGAGGAGTGTGGAATAGTTGGAGTTTTAGAGGAAGAAGGAAAAGGAAGAGTAGGAAAACAGAAGAGGATATTGGGATCAATAGCTACATCAGGTTTCACTTGCAGGTACTGAGTTGCATGTATGTTCACTCACTAGTTTTGGCATGCATGGCATATTAATGTGGTTTATTGGTCATAATTCATCACTAGCATGGAGGATTGCATGGATTGACAGTGGTTTCACCTAGGCTTGCCATTTATTGGATATCCATGGTGTTGTGGGTTCATTTCTTTTTTTTTTTGGTTGGTTCTTATGTTTCCTTTAGCTTGGGTTGAGTTACTAGTTTTTGGAGCCTTGTTTGGACAAACATTTTGGAGCCCTGTAATAGCTTGGGTTGAGTTACTAGTCCTGGAGTCTTGGTTGGATAAACGCTCTAGAGCCCTTGGTGGGTTGAGTTACTAATTCTGGAGCCTTGGTTGGACAAATGCTCCAGAGCCCTGTATAAGTTGCAGGTTGAGTTACTAGTCCTGGAAACCTTGGTTGGAACAAACACTCTGGAGCCTTGGAAGGTTTGGGTAAAGACTAATCTGATGATGGTTTTTTGATGTTTGATTGTGAGGAGGAATCAATGTTTGATGGGTTCAGGTGGTTAGCCTCTAGAAGCCTTGGATGGTTTTTGATTTGTGTGTTTTATGAGATCCGAGATTCATTCTTGGAATATGGCATGGAGGTCACTGGTTGAAGAGAGATTTGGCTCAGCAATGTCTACGATTAGCTGATTCATGGAAGTCCCACAATAGGTTGATCTTTACATAACTAATATGAGGATTATATGGTTATTGTTTCCTTGGTATTTATGTTTCTATTATGTTGGTTATGCACATGTACTATGACGGTGGCTATGTATGGCTCTCATCATGTTTTTACTTGTGAATAAATGAAAAATGTATCTATGGCTTAATGGATGAAATCACAGCTAATGTATTGAGGCATCAATGCTTCTTAGTGATTCTCAGATGAGCATGAGACCCCTATGCTCAGATCTATTGTTTACACCTGTAGATTACGTATTTGTGATATGTTTGAAGAAATTCTTGCCATGGCTAGTAGGGGTCCAGTCAAGCCCTTGTTCAAGTAAATACATTTGTATCATCTTTCCGCTATTATATTTCATATCTGAAGGTGTCATTTAGCTTTGGGCAGTGACCTAGGCTCTAGGTTTGAAAAGGTGGCTCAAATCCTAGGGACACAGGCACAACATTTGGCAGAAAAGTCCCTGGACGCTAGCATACCATGTTGTGGGAGCATCTAGAGCCCTCTGGATGCATGCATGCCCATATCAAGGGAGCGTCTGAGATTGTAATGGTCTAAAAACTCAGTGGGACTCGGGGATTGGTTACTTGAGAGGTTGGGATGGTTCCTGAGAGTCTTCTTACTGTTGTGGAAGGTTTGTATGGTGTGTTTCCATTGGTTCCACTTCCTCAACGTAACTTAGGAGGTTGAATCATATCATAGTAACTTCTTGTCACATGTTTATCTTGATTGGTCAGTTATGTGGGAGGAGGGTGTTACAAGCTGAGACAGATTACCACTAAGGAAGATTTGGAGTTCAACAAACAAAACATGCATAACTACATATGTGGTCGTATCCATATTAGAACAATGTTTCTCATGCTTCAGAGGGAAGTTGAAATTGGTTCCAAGTCATTGTACACGGATGCCATGGAGGCTAGAGTGTGCTTCTAGACATACACCATCACATAATTTGGGGATGTCATCACACAATACCAAACTTGGCACCAATTTGTGACCAAGAAGCATCAAGTAGAAGTTGTTGAGCTAGAGTTCTCCCATACTCAACCATCATAGTGCTTTGTCTTGTTAGGTGGTCAAGTTGTCTCTACCCTATTTTGTCTTATATGGGTACAAATGTAAATTGTAGTTATTTGTAATTATGTTGTAAGTGAAATTCCAAGTATCAATATTGGAATATGAAGAGTCATGATGTAATGTAAAGATTCAATTTGTAAAGAAGTTGAAGAGTTATGACGGTAGTCCAAATGTCACAAAAGGGAGTTGAAGAGTCACCCCCTCTTGTTATAAATAGAACCTCATAACTCATGTAAGGGGATTTTTGGAGCCAAGATTTTGGCTAGGCTTAGGCTTAGAAGGAGCTTGGGATTATTGTGAAGAGCCTTGGCTTCCCCATAGCATAGAACGAGTATACTTCTTTGGAGGAGCAGCTGTTCTTGACTTTAATGTTCCACTATTGGGGTTAGTGGTCTGCCAATGGTGTATGTATGAATGAAACTTTCACTTATAATAAAAATAGGAGCCAACATGCTTTCATGCATATGTTTTGAATATAGTAGGACTATTATTATTGTATTTTCAATTTATTTTATTTAACTTATGCTTATGCTTATGAACTATTTTGTTTACATTTGTATGAATCTTGCTAAATGTGTCTCATTGTATTAATTCGTCACTATTAACTTGTGGACTATTCTGCATATTTTCTTGTGATGTCATTATGCTCGTGTTTTCCTTTCAGGTTGCATACTACTATAGGCTTCCAAGGGGTGCACTTCCTTTTCCCCTCGTGTGTTGGAACCTTCATGCATCATACTTGACTTTCCATAAGGTCACACACTTGCTCTCACCAAAGTTACCATACTTCACTTTGCACATTTTCGTAGTCAAGGCATAACATTACCACCCACTGTTGGGAATCCTACTCCAAATGGTGTCAAGTCTAATTGGGAATCAATATCGGGGAGTTCCCCTAAATGTTGGAGATTCTAGCACCGTCAAAACTGTGACACAAGAAACGACAATAGAGGCAGAGAAACCAGTGGAGAACGAATAGGCTGGTACACAAGAACTTGCTAATGATGTTGTTTTCGCACAAGAACAACAAACTAAGGTAGAGCAACCTATGGATAATCAATTTTATAATACATAAGAACATGTTGACAATGTTTCTATCACACAAGAACCAATATCTGAGGTAGTGCAACTTGAATATGGAAAGAGGAAAGAGACCCAGGAGAATTCACAAATGTCTGTTGATGACACTGTTGTATGGAACCACTTGGGACAATACAACCCAAAATTGTGAAAGATGATAATTTTGACATAGTATTTTTATTTGTAGAATTAAGCAAATGAAGACAAGTTATTTTTCAATTAGCAATGATTAAAGAAAAATGGCCATATAAGATAACTACTATCATGTCTTTTATGGGTATTTTCAAGCATAATAACATTGTAGAAGAACATTTGTAGTGTGAGTTGTATCTGCATGAGTTCATCTGTTATGGAAGGAAGAGTTTCAATCTATCACATTATGTGGGGGACATCCAACTAAGAGCATTCATTTCATTTTCTTCAAAATCAAATAAATTGGAAATTAACTGATGAGATTGTAACAACAAACAAGGAAAATAAGGTGTTGTAGATTTGAGAGGAACTTGGTCTTGTTGCAGTAGTGGTTATAACTTATGGAAACTTTCTTTCGTCTCTATGTAGGATGACCATAGTGTGTGAAGTCTGAAAAAAGTTCTAGACCTATATTCTATAAGTATTGAGCAGCTAAATACAGTGCACTGGAAGGTAGCAATTAATATGGGAAGTGTGCGAAAAGAAGCATATGAAGACCCATACTGCTACGCAAAATTTATACATGCCCTCTCTATAATACCAAAGTATGTTGATTGTATTAGATGTTGTGGGCCTAATTGGCTAGGGTTAAAGTTTCTATTTCCTCTGATTTAGCTTCTAATGCTAAAGTATCAACATTGTTTTCAAGTGAAAGTAGGCAAGGTAGAGATATGGTGGATGGACATGATTTCTTCTAAAGGATACAATGATATTATTGAGGATTTAGAAGTGGATTATAATTTCATTGAGTTACACTCACAACATGCATTAAAAGGCAATTGATGGATCTGCCTGAGGACATGTGATCACTTCATTTGGGGGAGATTTTGAGCCCAACATTTGGCATCATTTTCATCACTTTTTCCTTACCTTATTGACTATTTTCAACTTCATAACCACATCCTTTTATTCAATTGATTATCTTTTTTAACTAAGATATGTCACTCTCTCATGGTACTCTAACTTATGCATTTTTTCTTGCATTTGATGAGATAACTATTTTGGAAGTCTTTAGTAACAAAATGAAAAATAATAATGTTTATAGGATGACCCAGTGGATTAGGATGCTATTATTCCCATATTTTAGACAATCAAATGTTCTTTTTCTAGGATTTTGTGACATTGTTACACCAGGCCAATAACTTTGTTGTTATTTTTATGTTGATACTCTGTTTTGCATTGAAAAAATTCTCATTGCTATCTTTAGAAGCTAATGTTTATGTTGTTAATTAGTGGGGTCATCTAGGACCATTGTGCCAAAAGGGATTTGAATTTTCTTAACAAATTAAACAATTTGGCCATAACAATTACGATCCCTAGTATTTTATCTACTTGTTAAAACAAGTAACCCATTATGGCATCGACTTTATTTGATAATATGTTGTAACTTTTTTCAAGAAAAGGCTTTTAGTTTGAAAAACCTGAGAATCAAAATGTTCTCATGGCTATTTATGATTTTGATGCTAAGATTATATAGAAGGGATAAACTTATAAGAAAGGATGTCTCTACCCTCTGCAGAGGGTGAAATCATCATTGTTTAGAATGCGCATCTTGTGTTTTTTCCCAGAGCTAATGCAATCTTCTGTAAGTTCATGATTCACTTATGATCTGTTGTGGTATCCCATGAGTTGTAATTTTTCTAGCTCTCTATGAAGGATGAAGAGCCCTCCATTTTAGTAGGGATCACTATGTCTATATAGGTTGTGTAGTTACTTTAATTAATTCTCTTGCGGGCTATGGTATTTCAATTCCTATCATTTCAATTTGTTGTTTTTACAAATTTCTTGTTTGATATATTGTTGTTACTTCTTGGTTGAGTTAGCTTGTAGAGTACTTGAATACATGTCACTCGTGTGTCGTCATAACTATTACTAGATCGATCCTTATTAACTGTGTTTATTTTCTATTCCTCAATTGTTGCTATAGTTTTAAAATTCATTATCGATACAAAATATTAGTTAGTTGTTGTCACAGACTAATACATTTTATTAAGAAATTGGTTATTTGATTTTATTTCTGATTGTGAGCATAAGAGTTGATGATTGTGTGTGGTAGTGGTCGAATTATTTTATGAAAGTGAGGAATCTATTTCAAGGAGTGATATTTATTTTCCAATAAGAGTGATATTAGCATAGATGAATGTTATTTTATTCTGCAAGTGTGATTTCTATTTTCAACATTATGTGTAGAGTGTCATTTTCATGTAAGTGTTGGTTTCATAGTGAGACCTTTTTTCGAATTGATTTCCATTCTTGCAAGAGTGAGTAGTTATATTAACATTTAATTCATTTAAGTTCTAATCTCTTGTAGAAGGAAAGCATAGTGATAATTAGGATTTAGTCAATGTTAGTTGATAATTGCTTCCTGCATATATTTTGCATGATAACATTGAACTAAACATTACCCTGGTTGATAGTTTGTGTGAGTGAATGAATTTGTTTACTACGACAATTAATTTTCCCAACAAAACTTGAAAATCTTATTACCATAATAATATTTTTTATCTTGGTATTTGAGAAATGTTATGTTTCCTTGGAAGGGCCTAATATTTGAGTGTTTTAGAGAAGGATGAATTTAATTTTGTGGCTAGATATTTGGGTGACCTTGTATCATTTTTTGCAGTTGGTGCTAGCCATTTGGTATTTCTTGCAGGTATTATCTTATTGTAGAGATATATAACAAAATTTCCTTCAAAGTAGTTTGTTGAGGAATTAAAAACTCAAGAGGACTAACTAGAGAAATTCTCCACAAATAATTAAAAAATGTATTCCACCATGGAAACCATAAGTGGAAATAAGTATTTTAGAGATAGTGAGACTAGGAACATTGAAGAGGAAATATTTGACCTTCATTATTTCCATTGAAAAATTATTGGGCATGAAGTAGAGTCCCTTAGGACAAGATAAAAGACATGTAAGAAGACAAAGGAAATACATTAGATCTAGTCAAAGGCAAAGCATCTAAACTACTCATTTTATTGTTTCTCATTACAATATTACCTTAAAAAATCATTTATTTCACACAAATTTTCTTCTTGGAGAAATGCACGGCTTCTTGACATAGGTGCAACATTCCATGTGGCCTTCTAGAGAGATTTATTTGAAGATAATTTACAGCATATTTTGTAGATAAAGCAAGTCTCAAACCTTCAAAATTTTGCACCATTAGGCATAAATTTCCTAAATTCCCATATTTTTCTTCTAAATGATGTGCTCTATCTTCCAAAGCTATGAAGGAACATGCTATCTCTTATACACATTTGACGTCAAGGCCACTCCATTCATATGATTTGCTAGATTTGGATACATTGATTATGACAATGTTCATTTGTTGAAAAAAAATGATTTTTTTGTTTTCCTACAATTCCTAAGGAAATTGAAGCAATGTGAAGCTTGTATCCTTGGTAAAAACATCAAACAACATTTCCATGATTCCATTTCTAGAGAATATAGAAATTGGAATTATAAATTTAGATTTGTGTGACCCCATGCATATTCCATCTATGAATGTGGATAAATATATCATGAATTTTATTAGTGATTATACCAGGATGTGTTGGGTGTACTTGTTGAAAGATAAATCATTGGTTTTTACAAAAAAAAAGAAATATGCATCCAAGAAAAAAGCATAACCACATGTTGGAAATATTTGTACTTATAATGGAGGAGCATATACATATACTACATTTGAAACCTATATTTTCCAACATGGTATTCAACATAAAACCACAATTCCATACAATCCTATATAGATTGGTGGAATTGAAAGAATGAACAATACTCTCTTAAATATGGTTCATTCTGTGATGTTTTTCAAAATGTGAAATTGATGTTTTGGATTGATATAGTTATATGTACAGTATATGTGAAAAATAGGTGCCCATATCATGCTCTTTGAAATAAGACATGAAATGTGGTATGACACATTCCTTTGGTGAGGTGTCTCAAGGTCTTTCGTTATACTGACTATGCCTTGATTCCTAAGAAGAAAAAAACAAACTTGATGCAAGGATTTGGATGTGTATGTTTTTGTCATATTCAAATACTACCAAGGCATATCATATTTCAATGAGGTAAATAAGAAGTTAAATATTTATAGAGATGTTATCTTTCTTCAATGTTCATAGAACTAAAAATGTATTAAGCAATAACTTAACCATCTAAATATATTCGCCCATGTAAATACATATCTAAATTTGATGATGAGATTCCACATCTTGAAGGATGGACCATTATCATGAACTAATATTTCGAACCTCCTTGTGAAGCACCACATCCCCCTCATCAGGAAATATTGGCCACTTCATTAGATTAGCAAGTTTTGGATGATGTGTTTGAGAGGATTAAAAGGATAAACCTTGATACAAATGAA
>APFE030423152.1:17002-68186 GCA_000404065.3 Pinus taeda | reverse complement strand
TTAAGACCCCTGGTCTATTACAACCTTTATCCATTCCAAGCCAACGTTGGGAGGAGGTTTCAATGGATTTTATCATAGGTTTACCCAAGTGTGAGGGAAAGAGTGTCATCATGGTGGTAGTTGACAGACTTACCAAGTATGCACACTTTTGTGCATTATCACATCCATTTAAAGCCAGTACAGTTTCTACTGCATCTATGGAAACAATTCATAAGCTACATGGAAACCCAAAGATTTATTGTAAGTGACAGAGATCCCATTTTCATTGGAAATTTTTGGACAGAATTATTTTCTTGTCTTGGTACTCAGTTAGCTCATAGCTCATCTTATCATCCTCAATCTGATGGGCAAACTGAGATAGTAAACAAATGTTTGGAAGGATATCTTCGTTGCTTTGTATCTGATAAACAGACACAATGGGTCAAATGGTTGCCTCTGGCTGAATGGTGGTATAACACTTCCTTCCATGCAACAACAAAAATGACCCCATTTATGGCACTTTATGGGTATCAGCCACCATCCATCACATCATATTTAAGAGAAAATTCTAAGGTTCAAGCAGTGGAACATCACATCGAACATCAACAACAAGTCCTCCAACTCTTAAAGGATAACCTCGTGTTGGCACAGAATAGAATGAAACAACAGGCAGATCAACATCGCAGTGAAAGAAGTTTTGATGTAGGTGATTGGGTATTCTTAAAGCTACAACCATAAAAGCAAATGTCCCTCAAGCAAGCTAAGAAGGACAATAAATTATCACCAAAGTATGATGGTCCATACAAGGTGTTGCAAAAGATTGGTATTATGGCATACAAATTAGAGCTTCCTGTAGCTTCTCGATTGCACCCAGCTTTCCATGTTTCATGTTTAAAGAAGGTTATAGGCGATAAGCTCCTAGTTCAAACAATATTTCTAGAACTTGATGAGGAAGGAAAAATTATATTGGAACGAAAAGTAGTCACAGAAACAAGAACTCGATAGCTACGAAATTGATCAATTTCAGAGTATCTTATCAAGTGGAAGAACTTATCTGCTGAAGATTCCACATGGGAGGATGGGGGTTTAGGGCATGTCCTCCTCTTCTAAGTGAATTACAATCAAGGGGAATTTGAACTTTGAATCTCTCAATTTTACCTTGAATCTCATTTCACATTACTTAGATTAGACAAGTTACCTTAGTCCTCCCAAAGGGTTTACTTACCTGTCATGTGTCCTTCCTCCCAAAGAGGTTGATAGAAGTGTTCAATCTACAATAGTTGAAGTAGATGCAAAAAAAAGTTAGTAAGAGAAATAAATGAGAAAACAAAAATGTATTGAGAACATAAAATTTGCGAAAAACATTGTAGAGTATATTGCTAGGCATATGCTATATGTAGAAGTCATGGAAGTAATACAAGATTTTTTTGTGTTGATATTAAGTATTGTCATCCTATCTCAAATTTATACCAACAAACAATCATGTTATGATTAGAATAGTTAGCATAGTTACAATTAAAATTGTTACTAATTGAAACAATAGAGAGTAAGTGCAATTATTTCTATAGAAAAATGGAAATAGTAAAAATGCTAAGAGTGCAATTATTTCTATAAAAAATGGAAGTAGTAAAAGTGCCAAGATTATCTTAATAATTATTAATAGAAAACAAAGTAATAAAAGTATTTTCCCTAGATTTTTATTGAAGATCTATTAGAATAAAATTCTTTTAATTATATGTATTTTCTCATATAATTGATTAATTTAAAATTTGTGAGCCTCAATTCTATGTTTTGTGTAGTTATTCCTTAGTGTAACAATAATAATTATTCTAATTTACTCTGTTACTATTGAAATTAGGTCAAAATATAAAGTTATCTAGAGGAATTTAGAAGTCCGCACGTAAGTAAACCTTTTGGAGGTTTAGGGTATGTCCTCCTCTTCTAAATGAATTACAATCAAGGGAAATTTGAACTTTGAATCTCTCAATTTTACCTTGAATCTCATTTCACATTACTTAGATTAGACAAGTTATAAATATTTTTTAATTGTGAAAAATAAAATTAATAGATTAGAATAAGAATGATTAAAAAATAAAAAAATAAAAATTGAAAAATATATATTAAAATAAAATTATTTTTAGATTAGGTATCCTTTAATATCTCATAAGAGAACACTTCACAACAACAAAATAAAATAAAATTCAGACTAATAAAATTCCATTATTACACATGATTAAGCAAAACTACCCTTAAAATGCAAAGGAGTGCAAGGAAGTAAAGGAGTACGAGCGTGGTATTTAAGCAAAAACACTTTAGAAATTTGGAGTAAAAGAGTGTAAAAGAGTGCAAGGGAGTAAAGGATTGCAATCACGAGGTTTCTAGTCCACTCTTGAGAAACTGTGAGAGGACTGGTAGGAGGAGGAAGCAGTCTTCGAAGAGAGCTCAAGCCACAACGCTTTTTCAAGAGCTTGATGTTTTTCTGATCATTTAGTTTCCTAATCATAAGCCATCTTCATGCTGGTTTCCCTAAGAAATTTAAACGACATTCACTTCAGATATGGAGTTTAGCTATGGGAATAGAAATAAAATGTTCCATGTCGCTTCCACCGGCGCGTAGATTTGAAAACAAAATTCCCCAGAAAATTGATCAAAAATCTCCGTATCTCTATTTTGCTATTATACAAATCGTAAGCTTGGATAGCAGATTGGTTAGTTCCCACGTATTTCCGAAACACTGTATTTTACCCACATGGATACTACAGACAGAATATGAAATGAATCTACGCTATTCGAAGGTCACTGTTCCAGTATATTGGATAACTTACATTTGATATTTATCGGGTTTTTAATAAAACAAATAGATTTGTAAGATCACCAAATTCACAGAAAAGTGTAGAAGTCATTTTCCAATCATTATTTGAAGAAACTTCTGACACTACTGGTAAAATGATTCTCTATCTAAACACAGTATCAGGCTTCAAACACCTAGTGTCTTTTGCGAAATGGGTCCATAGTAATTCTTGGAGGACGAAGTGTGAAATTTTCTAGATGGAACTATTTTCAGAGCATGGAGAAATGTTGAAAATGTTTAGGAGTCCCTTTTGTAAAGTTTTTCAGGCAGTGAACCCGTAACATTGTCCAACTGCAGCTACATTTGCTCCTTTGGACAATGGAATTGCAAATTTTCGGTGGAGAGATCCTAAAATTATAGTGCTCATAACATAATTCTACGATGAATGCATAACATAATTCTACGATGACGTATGGCGAGTGTTCTCGAAGAATACCAGTGATTCCTGCGTTCACATTAATAAACGATTTTTAAACTAATCACATAGCGTACTCTTCAATATAATGCTACATTTTTTGCGAATATTGAAAGAACGAGGACAGCAATATTAATGAAAAACTAAGTATGTAAGTCAACGTTTACACGGTTTTTTAAATCGATTCTAAATACCAAAACTCCAAAACACCAGGTAATGGGACTTACTTTCATGGTTATTCTAGACGGTAATTGGGTGATGGCACATGCTTTCATTGCTAGTCACTGCAACCGTTTAGTTAATCTGAGAATACATTATATTGAAACCCTACATTATGCTCGAGCTGAGATTACATTATGAAACCCTACATTATGCTCAAGCTGAGAATACATTATGAAACCCTACTTTATGCTCGAGGTGAGAATACATTATGCAACCGTTTAGTCAAGCTGAGAATACATTTCGAAACCCTACATTATTCTCGAGTTGCGAATACATAATGAACCCCTACATTATGCTCGAGCTGAGATTAAACCATGAAACCCTACATTATGTTCGAGCTGAGAATGTATTATGAAACCCCACATTATGCTCAAGGCGAGAATACATAATGCAACCATTTAGTCAAGCTAAGAATACAATATGCTCCTATAGCGACGTTACGAAACCCTAACTTTGACCGCAAGGGTTTATATCTCTGTCAACAAACAACTGCAATTGTCAGAACAGGCACAGAGAAACATAAGAACAGTATTAAACGCTGCAGTGATGTGTATGACACGAAGGAAGTACTAGACCTTCATAGATCGCATGGGAGCATATATCTTTTTGACAATTGAAGATTCTTTAGCTACTATATTGAAAAAAACTAACTGCTTGACTGTATCTTCCAAACCATATCTTCAAGATCGTGGCTTTTAAATAATCAGACTTGCATTAATTGACAAGCAGGACAGCGTAATCAGAAAAAAAATCAGAGTTTGAAGTGTCTGATACGATGCTCAGATAGGTTCTTGTTTTTCTGGTTTTCTTTTTTTGAACGAGTTGCTGAAAGTATTGTTTTGGGACATTATTATAGTGCTGCTATCTGTAAATTTTATGATGACTGTGGAAGAACTTGAGTCTGGCATTTCTCAAATTAAATCATTATTCATTCTGGAGCCACTGCCTGAGAAGTGAATGCTAATACAAGAGATCACATCCAAATTCAAGAACTTTAGAAAGAACCACATCGTATAACAGCTTGTACATTTTCAAGTAGGATTTATAATTTAATGCAGATGTTCAAGATGGTGGCTTTTAAATGATAAGGCATGCACTCATTAATTAGCTGGACATGTAATTGCAAAAAATTCAGAGTTCAAAGCGTTTGATACGGTGTTCTCTTGAAAGTACTGTTTTGGAACACTATTCTACTGCTGCTATTTGTAAAAGTTTGCTGATGACGGTGGGAGAACGTGAGTCTGGCATTTCTCAAGTTCCAGTATAGTTCATTCTGAACCACTGTTTCAAAACTAAATGTTAAAAACAAAACATAACATCTAAATTCAAGTGCCATGGCATTTGTACATTTAAAGCAGGATTTATAAAAACGAAGACCATTGAGAGAAAAGAAAAATCTCACAACGGTGGGAAACTGATTTACTATATGCATACACACCAGAAGACTATTACTAATATGATATATCCCTTACAGGCCACAGGACTGCCATGGCTAGTCTACAATGCTATAACCTCTGTGCAGAAACATTTTCTTACTCATGTTATCAAAAGCAGAAGTAGACGCAATGTTGGGATTTAGAGAAGATGATAAACTCGTTGGATAAAACGAAGAAGAGCTAAGGTTATTGTATGAACCATGTTGTGATCTGTTGAGGCGAGGCTCACATAATTTAGAGCTGGTAGATTCCAGAACCTGCACTTGCCTCTTGAGAAATTTGACGTAGTGAATTGCTTCATCCAGCATAGATGCAGTGTCCATCTTTGTTCCCCCGGGTACCAGTCGCTGCAGAATCCTGATACGGTCACTTATTTTTTCTCTTCTGTGACGAGCTGCCACGCTTTGTGGGTCTTTGGAAATCTTCACGTTCCTTCGCTTAGGGCGTGCTATGGTGCTAGGGTCAATGTTCACAGGCTGCATTGCTGAGAGCCTGTAGATCATTTCCCTTAGGGCATCTGCCCTTTGGCCACTATCCTCAGAGTTATTATGACCGTTTTCTGCTGCAGGCAACGAAGCTGATGGGCTATTTAATCTTGATCTATGAAACATAAAGCCAGCTGAAGCAACTTGGTTTGCTTGCTCAGCACCAAGGCATGTCAATATGTCCAATCCTGGAAGAATTCCACTATCTAAATTTCCCTTACTTCTGAGATCTTGAAACAGATTATGATTTCTCTGGTTCTCCTGGGTGCGTTCAGTCTGAGCAGTGCTCACAGTAAATGATGGCACATCATTGGCATATTGAAGCTCACGCAAGGTCAAATTCTCTTGACAGTCTGTCGTCACAGTACTTAAATCCGAAGTTGCACTGACATTAAAACTGGCCATAGGGATTTTGCAGTCACCTGCGCTCCGAACTAAATCTGTGTAGCTTTTCACATGAATCAGGCTCTCAAGTTTTGAGTTGTTCTCGATTAGCTCTGGTCCACAGTATAGAGCCGAGGGCATTGAGGTCGTTACAGTGACCAGTGAAGAATCAGCCAAACTGGTGACTTGAGGTTCCAACGAACAGTCCTGCAATGGTGCAGGAATTTGATTAAAATTTCCATTCAATAATGCATCTAGGAGGCAATCTGCTGGGTTACAAGGATTTGGGGTCGGCCATATGGTGCTTGCGTTGCACAAGATATCGTCCATAATGAATGAGTTGAAGGATTCTGTCATTCACAAAAAAAAAAAAAACTGAACCTGAGAGAGTATAATGCAGAATTTGGGCTTTTGGAGTACCTAGCACTTTAGAGAGACTCATATAAAGGACCGGGTATAATAGAGCCGACGGAGGTCACACCAGAGGGATCACAAAGGGGCCTTTTCTGTCACTCAGGTGTCCATGATTATGACTTCAGTAATACCCGCGAAGTAAACAATATTATCGTACTACTTTGTTCATCCTAATATAGCTACTGTGTGATCAGACTTTCCAATACAAAACAACATACAATGCTTGTCATTCACGTTCTGGTTAGGATAACTCGTATACGAAACGCTGGGGGAAAACTGAGAAACCAAAATCCTAGATAGAAAATTTATGTTACAGGACATGAAGATGAGTACATGTAGGGACAGACTTGGTAAAGCTGTGCTGCAATTGGTCAAACAAGGGCTGGAGAAGGAGGATGTGATGAAACACTGAACGTATCCAAGACGAAAGCCGTGGATTCAGCTGGGAAAGAAGGGATTGATTGAGAGCACAGAGATGCACGTGTTCTTGAGTAGATGGATGTGAAGTTGTAAGGAACCCAAGTGTGGCATTTATAAATTCTTGGAAAGACTGTTAGATTCAACGTGCAGGTATTGATGGATGAAAGGCTGGTTTTAGCGCAAGGGCATGTGAACGTTCTCGTACTGTCCTACACTTTCTTTGCGTGACAGGACGCGATGGACCAATGGCAAACATGTACCTCCAGAGGCCAACAACACAACACCCTAATTATACTCTTTAACCTCACCTTAATTGAACACTCCACTCTTAATAAGTCAGATAACTCGTCTTGTTGGTGTATATTTTTATTATTTATTAAATTATTATAGTTTTTTACTATAATATTTTAGCGGGGATTTGAACTTAAAATCTCTTTCCATATAATACTTTATTTCTAGGGCTATTAAGTGAATAGTGGAGATTTATTTCGAACTTCTTTTCGCAAAATATTTTATTTTTATGGCTATCTCTTTCCATATAATATTTTATTTCCAGGGCTATTAAGTGAATAGTGGAAATTTATTTCTAACTTCTTTTCACAAAATATTTTATTTTCATGGCTACCTTGTGAATGAGAGGATTTCAACATGGTATTTCCTCACACTACCTTTCACAAAACACCATTTCATGGCCATCAAGTGAAGCGAGGCTCGAACTTCTCTCACATAACACTTAGCTTTCAAGAAGATCAACATGGAACCTCTTCATATTAACAAGGACACTTCATTTTCACAATCATCAAGTGAATCTAGGTTTTGAACTTACCTTCTTGCACATAAGACATTTTATTTTCATAACTATCAAGTGAATCAAGGGATTTGAACCCCAAACCTCCTAGCACATAATACTTCATTCAAGGCTATCCTTAATTAAACTACTCTTAGAAAAACTTATCTATAAAATAAATTATACATATAATTTAAATAAAAATAAAATATTTTTATCTTATAGTTATATAATATAAATTAATTATGATTGGTTAAGAATTATTTTCTACAATAAGAAAAAACATATTAACAAACTTGAAAACAATATTTTTTATAAAACTACTAATTTGTAAATATAATTTAAATAAAAACAAAATATTTTTATATGTTAAAGTATATGATATAAAAAGGATTAAATTCGTTGAGAGATTATTTTGCTGAAATATAAAAAGACATGTCAATTGCTTAAGACAGAAATATTTACAAACCTGAAAACCTTATCTTTTATAAAATCTAATTAATTATTTAAAATAATGTGATTTTCCTTAAATAATATTAATAAATCAATAAATCAACTTACATGTGGTAAGTAATAAATAATAACTCATTATAATTTTCAAATATTGAGCCCCAATTTATAATGAATTATCATATGAAAATTTTTATACTCTTGGCATCTCCATACGTTCACAGTGAAACGGTCCAAACCAAGTTGTAAAAGCATGTAACAAGCATGGTTATACCTGTAAATATCTTACTATGGCGATTGGTTAATACCTGTGGTATATTCTTATCTCTATTGATTGGTTTGTCATGTGGTCCAAAAATCTGAGAACGCATTTAGTAATCTTGTCTTCAAGTCAAAGTTGATATTTACATGGCAATGGCAACCAATATACCCAAAGGAAAATGTTATATAACTGATTGGTGGCCACGGATTCCTTCTTGTTTTAAATGGAAACTAAACCACGGTTTATAGCATAGTCTTAAAGGTTCAACGGCTTTTAAAAATTGTAAATTCAAACGATTTGACTTTATTTTATGTATATATATAATTTTAATTCTACCAGCAATAACTTCACATGCAATTCATGACACGTGAATTCCAGCCCGGTTTATAATTTCAATATACGTAAGGATTTTGGTATATGAATCAAACAAATGACCTTTTAGAAATCTTAAAGCTCGCGGTTAGCAAACCTAAAACTTAGCAGAATAAGCGCCATAAACATTTCTATCAAAATATTTATTTAAAGAAATAAATATATATATATGATAGCATTTTATATTAATATATTTATATTAAAAATTTATATAAATTTTGTTGGGTTTAAATTTAGTTTTCAATCTAATGATAGAAGTTACCAATCCAAGACTCACAGGAATTTGGCAAAAGCGCAAACCTATTTTTTTAAGGATCATGAGCGAAAATTCTAGGTGACGTAGTTTTCCTTGAAGAATAGTGATAAGTTAACTTGCCTTTGCTTCACTCTCCACAGTACTTGTTTGAAAATTGAATTACTATAGGTTTTCAGGTTTTCTTACTTATGAGTGTGTGAGAGAAATTTGACTAAGAAGTGAAATCATTTTTTTTTTGGAATTTGGTAATACATTTTCTAGCAAAATTGTGGGTGAGAGAGAGAAATTTGACTAATAAGAAATAAATTTTTTGGTTGGAATTTGGTAATGCAATTTCTAGCAAAATTGTGTGTGAGACAGAGAAATTTGGCTAATAACTGAAATAGTTTTTTTGGTTGGAATTTGGTAATACAATTTCTAGTAAATTGTGATTTTTTTGTTATTTAAAATGCACTTTTAAATGCATAAATGGATTACATTAAAATACTTAAACTTTACAAATTAAACAACTTAAAAATATTAACTAGATTTAGCGCAAAATTGACTCTTATATATAATAAGAAAAATGTTAATTATTAAGTGTATACCTTATTTTATATATATATATGGGAGAGAAAAAAAGTCTTAATTATTTAATGTTTTAGGTTTTATGAGTTGAAAATATTTTAATTTTAAGTTATTGACCATGAAATTTTTAAAAATATAAAAATATATATTTTTTTCCTTTATAATTTTGAATAAAGTTATATAGAAATTAAAGGATATGTTTTTAATTATAAATTTAATAAAAATAATGTTTTTTAAAATAATTTTTATAATTTATTAATATCTACTAAAATTTATTGGAATTTTTTAAAGGTGAAAGATTAATGAGACTTTTTTAGTAATTTATTTTTATGTTGAGAAAATATTAGGATAAGCTTTTCAAGATTGTTATATTTTTGTTGAATTAAAAGGTATAAAGTTGATAGTATGGAAATAGTATGAGAAGTATTGTGTAAGTATAGGATGAACAATTTAAAAGAAAGTGTTTTTAGTGTGTAACTCCCTTAGTGTATCAAATGTGAGATACTTTTTCTTCCTATGGTGTTTTGGGAATTGACAAATGTTTAGATACACTATGAAGCTCACTTCTTATTTCAATATTTAACTTTTTAGACAAAAATATTTTGATTTTTGATATTGGGTTTGATTACTCCTTATAATTTCTTAGTTTTTTCCCTCTAATTCTTTATCACTCCAAAATTTATCTAAAAGTCTAGAAACTTTCACAAACCTTACTAGTCTCTAATATGCAATCTATAAAATGTTTGGTGACTTTTTTGTAAAATTATTCAAATTGATAGTGATTTTATATAGTATCTCTAAAATTTAGGCGACTTTTAACCTAAAATAATGTTATACTATAAAATTTAGGCTAATCATTTTTAGAAAAAAAATGAAATTAATGATTTTTTTGTAAAAAAACATGGAAATTAGTCCACCTAATAATATTAACCCCTAAAATTTTCCCCTAATATTATCCTTATTTTGTAACTTGGACATCTTATGGCATCCTTGCTTAAGTTGAACATGGTGGTTTTGACTAGAGTTAGAACAAATTTGAGGAAACCTCTTGTCTTCTATGTTATTTAACTTTTTATACATAAGATACTAGTCATAGTCATGCTTTCCATGAAGGGAAGACTTTCTTCACTCAAGAGGATAGGATAATGAGTATTTATATCTTATTTAACTTCTTATACATAAGATTCTAGCCATAGCCATGCTTTCAGTGAAGGGAAGACTTGCTTCACTCAAACTGATACAATAAGAAGTATTTCCTTTGATCTTTAAATTGTAGATTATAAACTAGTATTGGATCTATTATATCTTTCTTCACAATTCTATACTACAACCCTAAAGCTCATATACATAGAAATGAATAAAAATGATAAGAATCTAAGTAATAATTTTTTTCCAATCTTAAATCCAATAATATATAGAATTACACTTGTTTTCAAATCTATAATATGATTTCCATCTCCTCTTTATCATTTTTATCAATATTATAATTCTAACTTTATCATTTTTATTAATATTATAATTCTAACTAAATTTGTAATAAGATATAAATTTCTATATATAATTTATAATTATAATTATTCACTATATATTAAATTCACTATATCAATTTTTTATTATTATATTTTTAGTTTATTGTATAATATTTTACATATAAATCTACAATGTATTTAATGTAAATATAAAAATGTATTTTATTTTAGTTTATTTTGTGATATATTAATATGAAAATAAAAATATTTTGTCTTTTAATTAATTTAAATTTACGTTTAAATATTATTATATTAAATTTAAATTAATATTAAATTTAATTATAATTACAAATTTAATATATGTTTTTGGATTAATAGTTGATCTATAAACAATCATGAATATTCTATTGGACAATTTGTCACAACAGATTCGATAAAAGATACTTATACATTATTACAATTTTATATATTTTTATATTTATACATATGTAGATTGTTGTTAATAGCTTATGCATGCCAATTAAATATGAAGTAAATAGAGCAGGACAAAATAAAATCTCACAAACACATTTGATAGACGATATGACCTGGGAACACCTTTTAGGAGAAAAACCAGCTAGAAGGTGAGGTCGTGACGCTCTCCTTCTCTAAATGGAACTATGGCTGGAGTAGTGCCACTGTCCTTCTCTAAATGGAATTACTGATAGCCTACTAGTAATTAGGCTACTAGTGGTTAGGTTTGACTACCTCAACTCTTAATTAGAATTACAGTAACATCATATGGCTAGCCTCTTTTTCATGAAAAATGGGGCTGACATGACATCCTCTCAAATTATAGTTATGAAAACAAGAAGGTCAACTTATGAGTGTCATAATGTTCACATATAGCCATGAGAGATGATTCCTCCACTTTTTCTACTCTGGAAGCATCCAAATGGATGACAAATGATATAATGATCCAATCCAGATCAATAGTAAATGGGTGTACTCTTAAGACACTCAAATTATGGTGTTGAAAATATGAAAATCAACTTATGAGTGTCATAACTTTCACATATGGACATGAGAGTTGATTCCTCCACTTTTTTACTCTGGAATTGTTTGTGTTTTTTGATGTAAAGAAAGATGTTAAAAATCTAAGATTTAAAGACATTTTGCAGGTAAAAGTCTATCTCCTAACTAATCCCAGTTGGCGTAGTTTTACTTAAGTAATAATAAAGATGAGGGATCAGGCTGCATCACTCCTTTGACAATTAAATTAGATGGCTAGGTTTTAGGGAAAAAACAAAAAAAAAGTCATAGTTGAACTATTTTTGGCATCCACAATGTCTTAATAATTTGTGTATTTTCTTGGGAGGTAAGAAAAGATGTTAAAGATCCAAAATTTAGAAATATTTGGTTGGTGTCATTAATGGAGTAATTCCAGTTGGCATAGCTTTATTTGAGTAACAATAAAAACGATGAATCAGACTATACTAAATAACAATTAATGATAAACTACTGACACTACAAATTTGACGATTAAATTATGATAAAATTTTCATGAAATTTTTAGTTTTTCACTGCTAAGTCTAACTGCAAGTGAAAACGGATTTTTCGTAATGTAAAATACAGTTGATAGCTAATGCAGGTTAACAGGGTATCAATTTTTAACTTTTCACTGCAAACAAAAGCTGCAGGTCTCCGATGAGATCGGCTTTTTTTAAATTCTCATGCAAGGACCGAATAACATTTTTCCCAAATCAAGATTCTACGTTCACATTCCTGCCCAGAACTCATTCGCTCTGCGAATTTCTTCTCCGCATATTTTATTCAACGCTCTACCTACCTACCCCTCTGTAATCCTCGTGTCTTTGCGTAACACTCCTCGAAAAATGCATAATCTGACAACTGACTTTACATCATCACAAGGATTGAAAAGTATAGACGCGACCATCACTGTGACCTGTTACCGGAGTATTCACACTTGCAGCGGAAAGTTGTAATTTTTTATTAATTTTCATGGGGTTGGCGCATAACCTGAGAAGTCAATTTCTGGGAACAGATTTCTGTGGATTCCCATTGGATTTCATGAGCCAACATAGCACAGGCACATTTTTGAAAACGCAGTCGGACGGAATAGGAAAGAAAACCCAATATAACTGGCTATAGAATTGCTTAATATTTCTCACGAACGGACCCGAGGGTCCCGCTGTCCAGTGGTGCTGCAGGCTTTTACACAACCCAAAACCTGTCACGAAGGAGAAGATAGAAGAATCCCCTTTTTCACACCACAGTAACCTTCTCTCCTGAATTGGCAAACGATAGCAACAAGAGCAATAAGAGATTCTACTATCTGGGAACGACCCACGCTTTTGTCAAGATCCGCGATCTAATCAAACAAAAACGACGCCATCGGCAGAGGTGGAGTGGAGGACAAAAATAAAAATAAGTTACAAGTACGCGTGTCTGTCTGATTACTATCTATCTATCCAAGTACCCACTATAGGTAGAATCTCGACTCTTGGACTCTCTGCAACAATAATCACTTAATACCAAGTCTTTCCTAGTCTTTCGTTTTCCTATCTTTCCAAACTGCAGAAATGTGAACTGTTAGATTCATTAAGCTCCCGCTTTTGGTGCGAGGAAGCTTTTGTACTCTGTTTCTTATTATGTGTAGTGGAGTTTTCAAGGTCTCTATCACATTAAGAAATTGATTCCCTGGCTGCAGACCGCAAGACGAGAATAACAACTGCAGTCTGTTAAAGCAAAAACTTCAATGTTACATACAAATGCCATTTTAGTTGAAAAGTAAAAGGATTTTACACAATGCAATGCAGAGATTTTCTCCTTATCTCCAGGGTGTGGGGTTTATTAGCACACCCTGGTGTATTTTATCGTTAAAACATAATAACATGCATATATTATATAAATGTTCGTGTATAGGGTCTTAGGAGGATTATAACTGCTGAAAATAACTAGTCTGTCAATAGGCCATGGGTTGTATATGTCCACCTTTGGATTTTGGCAGGCGAATTATCCAATGGAGTGCATATATAGCCCCTTGCATTTATGGCCCATGGGTATGCTGGTTATTTGTTACCTATGGAATTAAGGTAGGTCATGCTGAAGCTGTGTAGGCTTATGGAGTTTTGCTAATTATCAATGCAAGAGTAATTGTGTTGGTTGAGTTTTGCTAATTATCATGATTGATAATGGAGGAGATGGTATTGGTATATGTGAGTTGGATGGTCTTAATCAACTTTCATTAATATTAATGAGTACTTGTGTTGGTTGAGTTTTGCTAATTATTAATGCAAGAGTAATTGTGTTGGTTGAGTTTTGATAATTATCATGATCAATAATGGAGGAGATGGTATTGGTCTATGTGAGTTGGATGGTCTTAATCAACTTTCATTAATATCAATGATAGTACGATAGGGTGGGTTTTTATTTTTTTAACTTGTAGTGAATATGATGTAAAGAAAAGATTGAACTATTTAGGTAGGTTTGCTTCCAATTTTTGTTGGTTTTAAGTAATAATTATGTTTTTATTCTTTTGATTTGTTTGTATTTGGTTAACATTGTTGGTCTTTTGGTCTCTATCCTTGTTGTTTTATAAGTTATTGGTTTGTTTCTATTTGACTAACATTGTTATTTTTTGGGACTCTTTGATCCCCATCTTTGTTGTTGTGTGGATTGGTGGTGCATATTATCACTTTTAAGTATTTTGTTTAGGTTGAGAATACTATTGTGAGATCTCTTTCTTTCCCTATGTTCTATGCAAGCATGTTTGGTTTATGGGTATCGTCACTAAGGTGTACTAGGCCCCCATGTTAGGTTGTTGGTTCATGTGGGAGAAACAATCTTCTCTAGGACATGTTCAAGCAATTCCTTTGAGTATTACATAGAATAATGTTGTTGATGTCATGGCTCATGGGGACACACCCAAGTCCAAGAAAACGAGGTTAGTTGAAAGCATGGGGGTCTAAGGAATTCTTTGCACCTTCAAAGCATAGGTATCCAAGGGACCACTAGAAAAGCTAGGAAATGTTTTTATCAAAATATTTCTCCAAAAATCCAACAAAGTTGAAGCTTTCCTCAATTTAAAGTCAAGAAGAAATGTGAGTGCACATCATCAAAGTGAATCATGGAAGAGTTGTAGGGATGGGTTGATGATATTGGAATTTCTAGATCATGGGATAACAAGGCGTTTACAAAAATCAAGTTTTATTAGTTGGCTAAAACACTAATAGTGATTTCTCTAGAGAAGTTGAAATTATATGAACATCAATTTGTTGATAAGGTTTGGAGATTGGAGGTGAAATTGTGATTTCTCTAGAGAAGTTGAAATTATACGAACATCAATTTGTTGATAAGGTTTGGAGATTGGAGGTCAAATTTAGCGTAGGCTATGAGGTGATCTTTGGGCTAGGTTCATATTTCATGGTAAAGGATCTCATAAAGAAGAGCATAGTTTAGAGCTCTTGAGCACATCTACCTCCAAAGGAATTAGCTCCATTCCATTGTCATAGAGGATGAGCTAAAAGATTAAAACCTTTGCAAAGGAAGGGGACATGAGGCCTCCCCATAGTAAAACCCTCCTCAAATGCCCTCTTGAATTACTTTGTTTATTTGTTTATTTCCTGCATATCTCCCCCTAATTATGCTCATGAATAGTAATTTTTTGCTTCACAATGTAGATGCTAGCTTAGTTCTCTTTATGGCTAATTGGTTTGTCAAGATTCATTTTCAGGATTTTCTAGTTACTTTTGATTAATTGGTTAAACATCTAAATGAGGTTTGATTCTCTTTATGACAAAGTTGGATTGTCAAGATATATTTTTAAAATTTGTTGGTTACTTTTGAATAACTGATTGGACATCTAACTCAGGTTTGGTTTCCATTTTGAGAGACCTTAACCACTTATACTTGTACTATTTCTTGTTTAATATAAATTAGTCCAATTTACTATCTATGTGTGTAAAAAATAGATTGAAAACAACTTTGATTTACAAATTTAAAAATAAAAAATAATAATAAAATCTATTATATTGATTTTAATATTTTATTTTTATAATTAAAAAACATGAGAAAAATTTCTTGATTATGATGGGTTAACCACTTTTAAAATAGATAATGTGAAATATTTTGAAATTTAAATTTAAATTTAATATAAACATTTACAATTTATTAAGAGTATCTTTCAATTTCATTTTTCCTTATTAAAAATAATTAATTAATTAGTTTTTAATATTTGAGAATTATTTAATAAAATTCTAATATTAAATTTCAAAATTGGTTTATTGTATAATTTATTTATTAATTTAAAAACATTTATTTTTTAAATAAAAAAATATTTTAATTATTTATATAAATATTGATAATAAGTTCTCAATAATTTTAAACAATATAATATTATAGAAAAAATATAATATTATATCAAACAAATTATATATATACATATATATATATATATATATATAATATTAAGATAAAATATTAATAATTAAATATAAATATAATTATAATCCAAATATTATAGGAAAATATTAAATAATAAGTGGAAAATTATAGATATAATATATTAAGTAATAAATATTTTATCAATTTGATATTTGGTTTGATTATCTATCTATCTATATAAAGTTGGTAACAATTTATATTAATATATCACTAGTATCTAAGAGAGCTAAAGAGTTAATATCACAATACATACTCCTCATGAGGACGCAAGAAATGGACACATATTTTCCAGCCACTGAAATATCGCAACTGTCATATAAGGGATAATAGAAACATGAGCCACAACGCCAATAAGGACAATGAAACCAAAGAACAATAAAGACAAGTGCCACACCACATATCATGAGGCGAGAAGACATATCATGAGAATAATAGAAACATGAGCCACAAGGCCAATAAGGACAATCAAACCAAAGAACAATAAATACAAGTGCCACACCACATATCATGAGGCAACTGGTGGAGAAGACAAATTGTTCGAGTAACATTATAAATAAAGTAGAAGACAAAGTGTTGGAGTGACATTATAAACAGAGCAAAACAGACAAATACAACATATCCTATGAGCCACTTGGTGAAGGAAGAAAAGCATGCGAGCTCGATGGAAAGGGCACATAGCCATAATGAAACCACGTAACTAGAGAAAGAAATTTGCAAGTGCCCGCAAATGACATAGGACTTGCAAATAGAAAAATGTGCACAACCAACAAAGGACATTTTTGCTGAGAAGATAACCACCAAAGTCAATCTGCCATGTCATCTAATAAGAACACATCATTGAGAGATAACCTCCATACCAATATGCATGTGGGCAATGCAAGCCAAGACCCACCCATATTCTCCATGAAATAACATACAATCGTTGAATAATGCAACATAGAACCCTACACTCTCCAAAAAAAAGGGCCCAAGATTGATATGAAACCAATGACATATGATGATAAAAAATCCCAAAATCCCTTCCATAGAGTGCAGAACACTACAGCGACGCTAAAATTGACAAAAAGAAGAACTCAATGCTAAGAAGTCAACTGTGATGTGAATAATTGGTACAGCCATTAGAACTAATACTATCCATGGATGAGTGATTAGAAAGCAAGTAACCCTCCACATAATCCAAACAAGCATCAATATTGTTGAGACTCAAACTTTAATTTTTCAAAATACATTTAATATTTTTGATACGAGAGAATACATTATAGTTATTAACTTGAATATTATATTATATTTATTATGTTATTATAACTATAATTTATTTTTCTTTTCTTTATTATTATAAAAACACTTGAAAAAGAAAATATTAAAATTTATAATAAAATTTTCCTCGAAAAAATTAAAGATTTAATAAAACTTAAAACATCTAAGCAATAAAGATAATCCGTAAAACTTACATTTCGTGTATGCATAGGAAAAATTTGTAATATTATATAATTAGTGTGACTTATTTTTCAATAAGTTAACATGTTTATTATTGCTTTTAAATTTTAAATAATATTATAAATAAATATAATACTTCATGAAAAGGGAATTTTGTATTTTTTGTGAGGGGTCTTTTCAGTATTATTTAAGGCCCATAAATCTTCCTCCCTCACTATAATTGGAGTGTGTGTCATATTTATTGGACGAGATTTTTGATGTTGTTTAATTCTTATATTTAGTTTGTGCTATGAGGATTTGAGTTTGAATAATAAAAATGGTTTATAGGTTGGTCCTATGTAACATGTCTTACTAGTAAGAGAACCAGGTGGAATATGAGTCTAGTCCATCTCAAAGCCTAGTTTTTCACTCCTAAGGATTTTTTTTGCATTGTGAATTTCCGCTAACATTCGTCGAGGATGTGTCTTTAGAACCTTTTGCTTTCAATGCATTCTAAACAGTTGGATTTTTACTTTTTTTCTCATCCTTAGGATCTTTCCACCTATCTTGATCTCAAGCCTTCTCTTGTGCACGATGATCCAAAAGAATTTTTTCTAGCATTCAAAGCACATTGTAGCTCATTTCTTGTGTCTGAGCCCTTACTTGAAAGTGTGCCTCCCCTTGCTCAGAAAAATTAGATGCTCTGAGTAGGAAGAGGAGGTGCATTTGAAGGCATAAGGGCTTTGTTAGTCTCGTTGTAATCAAGGATATCGATATTTCTCACTTTATGGACTATGTGAGTAAAACACTAGTTGATCGGTTTTATGCTAATTTGATGCAAGCTTTGAATTTAGGTTCTTGGATTTCATATTTTTGGAAACCCATGATAATATATGTGCCCTCTTATCATACCTTGATTAGGGTTTGGATAGCTTTTGTATTTCGCAATGAAGCATATTGTTCACTTATTATGGGCTTGAACTAGAGTTGGGGCCATGTAGGGTTGATCCTGCATAGTTGGACTATAGATTTTGATATAGCATGGGAGTCGATTGATGTGATGAATATTTCGGAAATCATTCTGAGGTTTCCTTTCCCCTTTTATAACTCTAAGGTTTTAAGGGAAATTGGAAATAAATTAGGCTCCTTTGTTAACCTAGAAAATGACTAGCAATCTAAGAATGACTGCAGATAGACATGGATCCAAATTGAAATAAGCTTAAAGGAAGGCCTCATGGCAGAATTGGAGCTGAATTTGAATGGGTTCATATGGAATCAAAAAGTGTATTATTGGAGGCTCCCTTTCTAGTGATTCCACTTTCATGAGACTGGTCATATTTAGGTGGACTACAAAATGGTTGGGACATGTTCCTCCTATTTATGAAAAAAGTTAAAGGTTCGAAGGTTTTTGTTTCTCCCATCTCTCAAGTTTCATCATAGGCACCACCTTCTTTAGTTTCATAGGTTCCCACCTCCCTTCCATATACATCCTCACCATGCATCTCAAAGGATTGTTCAATCTCCTTTGGTAAGGTTTATGATCCATATTTTCCCCTTCTTCATTCACATCTTCCTCTTCCTCCCTTCCTTTAGGGTCCTTTCCTTTCTCTTCCATTGTGGTTCTCTACTCGACGGTACCCCTTGGGTTGTCCCCCCTTATTTAATCTTTTGATCAATATCTAAAGGTTCTTGAGGTATTTTTTTTCCTTGGTCCCCTATTTGGTTCCCTCTTTCAATTCTTTGGCCCCTGCTTGAGCTCCTGAAGAAAATAAGATCTATCCTCTTTGGCCTTGAGTTAAAATTATAGATTTTCCTCCTTTAAGTTTTGGGATAGATCTAGATTCCCTCCCTACCAATCTAGTAGGGAAAAAATCCAACTTAATCAAAGCTTAGGAAAAATTTGTGTTGGAGATCAAGAAGGGGAAACAAGTTTCAATTTCTTGGGCCCTCAGAGCTAGCAATGCCCTTTAAAGGGATATTATGATTATTATCTATTTCAATGCAAGGGATATTGGGGGTGCTCATGGAAAACTATCCCTCAAAAGGATCGT
This sequence comes from Pinus taeda, assembly GCA_000404065.3. Lineage (NCBI taxonomy): Eukaryota > Viridiplantae > Streptophyta > Pinopsida > Pinales > Pinaceae > Pinus > Pinus taeda. Next base: position 48,505 of record APFE030423152.1, on the reverse strand, counting down.
TGCGATTAAAAATCTTGATATCGTTAAGAGACTATGTGCTCTAGGACAAAATCCAAAATTGGTCTTTTTTTCATGTTGATGCTAACAAAATTTTGGTGGGATTATTTTTGGGTGGATCCATGTCTACAAGGATATCTCCTCTTATATCCTTCTTTCTACTATTTTATCGAAATTGGTGTTAAGAGACTACGATTCTCCTATTTCAATTTTCAATGTATGTGGGCCTTATTCTTACCACATTATGTTTTGGGAAGACTTGGTTCGACATTATTTTTTAGGGAAATTTAGGGCCTCGACTTGAGGTTGGATCCCAAATGTCCTTTATTTTGGGACTTTTTTTTTATCAAAAGAATACTTATGGACATTGATTTGATCAAATTATTACCCATTTGGAGGAATGGGTGCTCATGTAACAATAAAGTTTCTAAGAATATAGACTAGTTCCTAGTTTCAAAAGGTCTATTGAGATTGGGATGCCATTTAAAATATAAAGTGGAATTGGGTGGAATTTCAAATCATAGGCCCATTCTTTTACATTTCACTCCTTTTGGGGCACCAAAATTTATTCCCTTTAGAATTAATCCACCTTGTTTGGAAGAGGAAGAATATAGTTCTTTGATTTTGAATACATGGGGATGTTTGGTTCATTTAGTTGCTTCCTCTTACATGAGCTAACTTGATAAAAATTTAGTGGCTATTAAGAATGCATCTAAAGCTTGGGAAAATGATTTCTATGCTAGGTCACAAGCCAAACTAGCAGATGTAGAAAAATAGTTAAAAGAATTATACAAGATTCAAGAAAATGGTATTCTTCTCCTAGATTCTCTATCTAACATGAAATATATTGAGGAATATCATTCATTCCCTTATTCTATAAGAGGAGGAGCATTGAAGACTAAAGAGTAGGGAAATATGGATTCAAGCGGGGGACAAAAATACTATTTTCTTCATCATTTTTTCTAACTTTAAGAAGCAAGAAAACACAATTTGGGAAATTAAGGAATAAAAAAAGTTACTTTTTTAATTCCTTTGAAGAAAAAGTGGAGGAAAGCACCAACTTTTTCAATCCCTCTTTGAGGCTCTGCAAGGTTTATTGATGTAAGATATCCTTTAGGTAGTTTCCAAATTCCCCCCTATCTTCATAGAATAAATGAATTCCTTTTTATTTGAAGAAGTAAATGAATCTAAGGTGTTGGATGCTTTGTATTCCATGAAAAAATCCAAAAGATTGGGGTTGGATGTGTTCTCGGTTGAATTTTTCTTGGTATTTTATGATTTAATCATGGAATATCATTTAAAGGCCATCAAATAATCCCAAGAAGTTGGCATAGTTATGGGTTGTTTTAATGCTACATTCCTTTGTCTCATTCCAAAGACATAGGATGGGTCATCTTTTGTTAACTATTGTCCAATAGATTGTTGCAATGTCGTTTACATGTTAATTACAAAAATTATATCTTTAAGGCTAAATCCATTTCTAAGATATTTCATTTCAGAGGTGCAATTCAATGTTTATAAAACAAGAATATTCATGATGTGGTTGCAGTAGCCCAATAAGTTTTGCATTTGGTTAAGAAATATAATATAAATGCAACCATCCTCAAATTGGATATTTCAAAAGCCTATGACAAAGTGGATTGGGAATTTCTTCGGCTTGTCCTTATTTAGATGGGATTAGCTATTCATGTGGTAAAATAGATATTGGTGTGCATACAATCTACCTATTTTGTAGTAATCATCAACACCACTCCTTCCAGTTTCTTTCGTGCTTATGGAGGTCTCTAATTAGGATTTTTTTTGTCTCCTCTTTTATTCCTAATTGTTACTAAACCCTTAACAAGTTAATATTAGAATTTAGATCGAGGTGTCTTATTAAATACATTAGAATTTTATAAACTCTTTAAGTTTCACACCTACTATTTTTTGATGAAAACTCCATTGACTTATTTTTCTTGGCCACCAGAGTGTTGATCAATACTAAAACATGCTGTCTGATTTCCCATGGTGTCTCTAATGATATTAGCATCTAGTTGAGATAATATATTCCCTTTCCTCAAAAGAATTCAAATGATGGGTTAAATTACTTGGGCTTCATTATAAATCCTAATAGCCATAGGAAATCTAAATGGTTATGGATTGTGAAATTGGTGGAAGCAAGAATTTCCATTTGGCCCATTCTTTTTATATATTGTGGTGGTCATTTGGTTCTAATGAAGTTAGTCATGTAAATTATTTCACTTTTCTATACTTCTATAGTTGTTGTCCCTAAAGGTGTCCTCTCAATGATCAGAAGAGTTAGTTTTCATTTTTTGTGGGTTGGAGAAAGTAGTATAAAGGGCATGGTGTTAGTCAAGTGTTTTCATTTAGTAGCCCATAAGGAACTTAGAGGATGAGTTATAAAATACATTAATTTTTTCGCCAATGCCATTGCAAGCATGAATATTTAGATACACACCCAAGAAAGTTTTATTTGGAGATTTTTTTTTAAGAAAAATACTATACGGAAATGTTAATTGTATAATGGTTTAGAATCCCTAGAAAAGTTGTAAAATGATTGATTATCTGGAAGACCCTGGTGAAGGCATTTACCCTAGTTGAAAAATGGGTTCCTTGGTGATTTGGGTATGACAGAGAAATTAGAATTGGTGTAGATCCTTAGTTTGGAGTGGGAAATGATTATCAACTTTCAGATCCTCCTATTCAAGCACGTAATAAGAGAAACATTTATTATCTGGTGGGTGGGAAGGCAGAATCCCCCTAAACCAAAGGTAGATGTGGTTGGAAATCAAACTCTTCTTTGGGACTTATTGGTGATGTCACTATTGAATGGGACACATATATTGTTCTACTATGTTCTAATTTCATCTAATTGAAGGAAATATCATATATTATTTTATTGAACAAAAGATGCATAGATTGGTATTTTCAATACTAAATTGGGTCATAAAGCATGGTTGGAAGATAATTATGTTGGAAAAAAAATATGGTAGTGGAAGGAAATATGGAAGGTTAATGCCCCACTTAAGGAAAAAATTAGTTCTTGGCTGGATCTTAGTGGCAAGATTTTAAGTTGGGATGCACTCATGAAGAGATGTTGGATCAGGATGAGAATATGTAAGTCTTAGAAAGAATCACATTTGCATTTTTTTGTGTGATGTAGCTTCACAACCCAAATTACATCTCTCACTTGGAGACAATTTAAGTTCAAATCCTTTTTGTACAACATAGCCTTGTGGAATGATTCAGATCTTCGATGTCACACAAATTGGTAAGGTTATTTGATGGGGTTTCTTGCTTATTAGTAGCATGTATTTAGAGAGATTAGAATCTCATTATTTTTTAGGATAAGGATATTTCTCCCCAATCCCAAGCAACAAAAGTTATCTCACTTGGATTCAAATTTGAAACAAATATGAAGCAGTATAAATTAAGGTCTCTACTTCTCCTTGAATTGGAATTTGATACTCCATGGGGATTCTTCAACAAGGCCTATCAAGTCCACCCACCTTGATGTGGTGTTGGAGTACTTATATTCTTCAGTCATTCCCTAGATATGCTCTAGGTAAAGTGACACATAATAGGGTAGAGTACAAATTTCTCTAGTTTCTTCTGGAACTTCCCCACAAAAAATAATTAAGAAGGTTACAGGTCATGGGTTACTCAAAATTAGTCATCAAATAGGAAAATCATAGAGCCTTAGTGAACAATATCAACCTTGAGCCTCTTCTCATTGATATTCATCATGTTGTTGGTTCATTTGAGTGGATATATTTTTCTTTGGGATTTACATAATGAAGTTGACACTCAATCCAAGGAGGCTCTCTCCTTGCCCACTAAATTTGTTGGACTATTTTAATTTAATGAGGGGTCGAGGTGGAGTCTATCAAAACTATCCTTACTTTTACTTTGATACAGATTGGTGTACTCCCAATTTTTTGATGTTAGCAAAACAAAAGTTGTTGGACAGGCATGGAATGGATAGATTAACAACATGTTATTTTTGTCAAACTCGAAATACAATTAGATGACTATCATAGACATGTATATAATACTTTTTTGATTATATATGATTTTTTCTTGTGAAAAATAATAATTTAAACTTAAACTTAACTGAAAAATGTGATATTTTAATGTTTGATAAATGTATTTTCATATGGGGTAGTATATGAGATGACACATGGGAATACGATGAGGTAGTATTCCCACCAAGTAATGAAGGAGGTGGAGGTGTCATGTCATCCCTCCCCTAAGTGATGAATAGTTTAGTTCCAAAGATAAATATAATTACCATGCTCAACATTCATATCCATGAAAACATTCACGTGTGTGGAGGTTGAAATAATAATGGTTTTGGTAACTCATTGATGTGGTAGATTGCATTCCCCATATCCTCTATAATGATGACTTCCCCCCCTCTTTCATCACCCATAATCCATAAGGATCCCCTGTCTTAGTTGTCTCATGCTTATAGTTCTCCTGCATGGTGAGCTTGTTGTTTTCATTCTAATAGATTTTCCATGTTTAGAAATTTCAACGTCTCTCTCTTTTCTTTTGGGGCACAACCACACTATGTCATATGTCTAAAAGCTATTAGAGATTTCCTCTCATTCCCTTTCTCTACTTCCCCCTCTTGCATAATTTTAATCCTCATTTCTTATATGCATTCCACCACTAGTTGTGGCACTAACTTCTTGTTTTGACCATGATGAGGCAACATAGGTGTAGTCGGGGAGGAGTTGGTTACTATGAGGCTAGAGGGGGATTGTGATCATGGTTCAAATTTGAGTATTCATCCATGTAATTCAGAGCTCAAATTTCGTTAGAAATTTAACGAGACATTCATGAGGTAAAATGTGAAGGCGCTAAGGAGAGAGCACCATTCTGATTCAAAGATTTTTGCAAAGGTTGCAACTTGGGTACCAAGCATAAATAACATTAGAGGTATAAAAAAAATAACTTCTACACACCATTTATCTTTACTAGGAATTAAATACTCTAGTAGAAAGTTGCTCCTAGATTGTAATGATGCCAAAGATGAGATGTTACTCATGTTGGATGAGATGCAAATTCAAACGAAAGATTTGGCCAATATGGTGGAGAGTCTTGAAGCAACAAAGGCGTCCCCTTGAAGCCAAAATAGCTCTGATACCAAATGTAGGTTTTAACCCCGTACAAAAATTACCTGCATATGAATTCTAAATCACAGGGAAAATAAAAATGCGAGAGCATAACACATAAAACACATATACACAGAGATTTCCCACTGGATCCCAAAACCGAGACGACGAGCTTGATTTTTCATTATGTTCCTTTCAATGTTACAATACATATTTATACATGCCGAAGCATCCAATACCATGGACCAAAAACCATCACGTCCAAAACCATGGACCGAAAACCATCGCGTCCAAAAAAACATGTGCGAAAATCATGCACAAAACCATAGGTGGGTCCGCCCAGCCTAACATAGGGTCCAAAACCAAAATTTTCCGGGGCGCTGCCCTGGGCCCAATAAAGTGGGGTTACGGGTACCCCTCAAACCCCCTGTTATCTATGTGGAAAGAATATAACACAACCCAACAATGGTTAGTAGTTCATTCATTAAAAACATGAAGTTAATTTAGTAGTCTGAATCAATTGCATCTTCAAGGGGTCAAGTGGAAGTATAACTTGGTATGGATTGTTGTGATGGAGCTCAAGCTTTGAGATATCAAAAGTAGATAGTGATGCTAATGATGAATATACCAGACATAGATCAAGACACGTACTCATTAAGAGAGGGCATTGAGATATTAAATCCTACTTGTATTGTATGTATTGTGTGATATTCATCATCATACAATTATTGCTAATTAATTGTATTTAGGTCCTAATATTAGGTGTAGTTGGGATATTATCTTAACTAACTAGGCTTGATTTAATGTATAATAAATTGAATTCTTATTATTATAGTTCTAATGCATTCTTCTAGAAAGTGTTTCTTTCCAATAATTGCAAATTATAACCACATAGGAATCATTATTATTCTAGTTGTAATTGGTTATTGTAATTATCTATTGTACATATCTCTTTAATATAAATATTGTATTTCATCATGTGTTTGGAAAATTATTAGATATAATAAATCTCTACTCGAAAGAGTTTGGTTTCTTTGTGGTATTCTTGAGTGTCATTTAATTAATTTTAACATCAAAATAGAAAACCTAGGTCAAAAATTATGTGTTTCTTTGCATCAAATCCATAAATCAAATATACATGTAGTAATGCTTTTTCTTGCATCCAATTTATAGATCGTGAGTATATTTACTATTTTTGTTTGTGTATATTGTTAGTTATTAAAATTGTTGACATTGCTGTCAACAACTAGTCATTGATGCAATGTATACAAGTTCAGGGGGAGTTTGTTGATGATTATAGCCTATATTTCAGGGAATTGTGTCTACAAGTAATGTGCTCAAAAGAAGATATAAAGTGGTCAACTAGATAGCCCTTTAAAATACCTTTCCAATGGTGTACAATACTTTGAAAAACTGGCAAGGGATTGTAAATTATGACACTTTGAATATTGGTAGGGTTCAAGGGAAAAATGGTTCCACAGATGCTAACAAAAGGCACAAACAAGCTTTTTCTCATCAGTTAAACTGAAATTCACTGAGCATTCCATAACTCTAGAATGAGATGATTTTTCATGGAGAGTCATGGTCTTGCAGTTGACAAAACCCATAAAATGGGAACTTTCCCATCAATTGATGACCAGCGTGCCATGTAGGTTTTGGATGAAGCACTTGCCAAGGACTTGGATGCGTGATTAGCCTCCATTGTAAAATATAATGAATTGGACATGTGATTAGCCTCCAGCACGAAAGACAAGGACTTGGATGTGTGATTAGCCCCCAGGATGTTACAACTCACAAATCCTGGACTTGGACATGTGATTAGCCCCCAACACAAAAGACAAGGTCATAGCCCTTGTTTTGTTATAGAAGAGTTGAAACAAAGGTGTCATTCGATGCATCTGGTGGTATGGGCATATAGAAAATCCATGACACAAAAAAAGCCATGAACTATGTATTTAAAGCACTTATAGTTTTGTCCTATAGGCATATGGAGTAGGGAATCAAATAATAAAGCTAGATACAAATTTATAATTTTAGTGCACCCGAGTTAAGGCATTGGACTTAGCTTATGGTTCTGAGGAAAATGTCATGGCCTTGGTGCAAAAAAAGGAATTTTAGTGTTTTGGTGTTGATTGAAATTGGTGTTCTAGGGAAAATTTAAAATAGATTGATAGACCTTGATTAAACAACATATATAAAAAGAATGAAGCATCATTCTAGTTGACATAAACTAAAAATAAGTCTTGATGTTAAAATAGAAGTGAATAATCAGTTTAAACTGAGGAAAAGAGAATCAAAACAACAATATGAACAATAATTACATCAAGAACATAACTAAGGTAAACATTCTTGTTAAACCCAAAATTAAAAAATTAGCTAAATATAGTTCTTCTAAATATGTATAAACAACAAAAAACATTACAAATATTGTGTTCGAGTTATCTAAGAATTTTGGAGTTGGAGTGAGAGAAACAAATTGGTGTTTGAATGAGCAAAAAAGAGAATTTAACTATGAATTTCAGAGAAGCCATTATGATATGAGTTTGAAAATGATATGAAAGAGCAATATGAAGGGATGTTCAGGTAGGTGCTTGCATGACAGGGAGTTGGAGCTTCCTTTCAGTTGGTTCTCATAAACAAGGATTTGGTGCTTCCTTTAGATTGGTTCTTGAGAAATCAATAAGTTGGTGCTTGGATAGAGAAAGAAGGTTGAATCCTTGTATAGATTGTAGCCTACACAAAAATTGATCTAATTTGAAGATGAAGTTTCATTTTGCATCTTAATAAAAAAGAATTTATGGTTTTCCCAGTTGGGTTTCCACATTAATATCTTATGCCTAGATTTTATGAGATTGGTGCGTTGTTGTTTATTACTCTATTGCTATGTATTTTTACTTTGAGTAAGGAAATTTTTAAATTGTTAAAATATTGATTCACCCCTGAGTATTTTCTTGGTTTCTAACAATTGGTATCAAAGCCAAGTTCCTTTAGGATCAACCTAATAACTAGAAGGAAGATAATGGATAATGTCTAACCAGGATGGAGGACACACCAACAAGGCTCCTATGTTCACTGGAATAGAGTATACATTTTGGAAGGTAATAATGAAGACTAAATTACAATCTCTTGGTGCAGATGTCTGGGACACTATACAAGATGAATATGAAAAGCCTCTAGTCATGCTTACTAGAGATGATAAGTTGGAGTTCACATATAGTGCTAAAGAAATGAATACACTCCTTGCTCGATTGCCTAAATTAGAATTGGTAAAGTTACAGATTGCACCACTTCAAAGGAAATATGGGAAAAAATGAGTATTTGTTATGAAGGGAATAGTAAGGTGAATAAGGCCAAACTATAAGGCTTCAAAATGTAGTCTGGATCCCTAATGATGCATGGGGATGAGGAAATATCCAATTTTTTCCTTCAAGTAAATGAAGTAGTCAATATAAAAGGAGGATTAGATGAAAAAATAGTTGAGCCAGATGTAGTTCAAAAGGTGTTAATGTCACTACTTGAAAGATTCACTCTCAATGTGTCAACTATTGAGGAAATGACAGATCTCAATACTTTAACGCTAAAAAATTGCTTGGAAAATTGAATTCCTACGAAATTATGATTTCAGATGTAATAACTACAACAAGAGAGGAAGCCTTCAAAGTATACAAGAAGCCCAAAGAAGATCAAGATGACTCATGTCATGAATCAAATGAAGATGAGGAAAAATTTGTTAAAAAATTGAAGAGATGATAATATAAATATAATGGTAAATCACCTTTTAAGTGTTTCAATTGTGGTAAATAAGGTCATTATGCTTATAAGTGTCCACAAAAGAAAAACAAGAATGAACATGAACAAAAGGATAAGTATAGAAAGGTAAAGAAGGAAAATGATATCAAAAAGATAAATTTATGTTCTCAAGCTAATAAAAATTCGTTAGGATATGAAGATGTTCAATCCTCTGTTGAGGACAGAGCTAAATGAAGTACAAAGGAGTTCATGCTCATGGATTTAGATGCTCTAGAAAGAGATCATGCATATTCTGATGTAGAAGTGGCCGATGTAGACTTGGAAAATGAATTGATTAGTGCTTTAGAAGAAATTCAAAAGTTAAGGAAGAAGAATAAGATGCAAAAGGAGATGTTAGAAAAAATTGATAAATAAAAAGGTAACATTGAAACTTTGACAATTGTTCTTATGAAAATTGAGGAAGCAAAGAAAATTGAAGATACTTTGTTGGAGTAGCTAAAAGAAAAATATAAGTCATGTGAAAAGATTGAGGTGGAGGTTGTCAACCGTAGAAAAGAGTTAGAAAAGGCTAAGGCATGACTTAGTTTAAATTAGAAATTTAACAAAGGGAATAGTAAAGAATGGAATATCAAATTTTCAAAGGTACCTTCATATCAATAGTGGTTTTGGGCTATGAAGGAGAGTCAAGTTCAAAAACACTTAAAGTAAAGGAACCCATGAGATTTGTTGAAGCAATCAAAGGAACAAAATGTGGTACAAATAAAGAGGCTGACCACTAACAATAGGAGAAACAAAGCATAAAGATAAACAAATGTAAAAATAAGAATCGACTGCAACAATTTATTACGAGAAATAACCATAGGGTTTAGAAAATAATGTTGTGCCTCCAAGGAGAGGAAGAAAACAATACAATTGGAAAATTACTTCCAAGTATGGAAATATATTTTTCTTGGTTATATATTTACATGCATGAACTATAGACATAAAGCTATAGGTTGTAGATTAAATTTAAGATATAGTTAAATCAGAAAAAAATAAAAGAAAAAGATATTCTATTAGTCAAATAATATATCTGCCAGAATAAAGAGAAATACACCTAGGAACAACAATTGTTTTCTCCTTCTGTTGAAATGTTGGAATGTTGTAACTATGATAATTGTAAGCATAAGGTAGATGAATGTAGAATTAAAAGATTTAAACCATCTCCTAATAACAAGAAACAAAAAAAGAACACAAGGTATGGCAACAAAAAAAGTAAGAAAGCAGTGAAAAATGTAGCATTGTGTTGTATGCGCAAAATCATGCCAACCATTAGTATGTAGACATTGGTTAATCAAAACATATGGTAAGTGTTAACAATAAATTCCTATCACTAAAATAAGACAACAAAGGGAATGCCACATTTGGAAATGATGCTACAAGTAAATCATGAGTAAAGGCATTTCCAAGTAGGTAAGTGGAAGGGGTAAAGCAAAAAATGTTTTATTTGTTGAAGGCTTGAAACAAAATTTGTTGAGTGTGTCTTAGATGTTTGATCAAGGATATGATGTTATTTTTCATTCTAAAGGCTATGAAATTAAATTAGCAGACACAAGTGAAGTGGTAACTGAAGCTGGTAGAACATAAAACAATGTTTATGTTCCATACGAAAATAATGAACAATTTTGTTTGAGTAATTTGATGAGAGATGGTTATGGCATAGAATATTGATCCATTTGAATATCAATCATATAACATATATGAGTAAAAATAATGTTGCGAGGGACTGGCCAAAAAATTCCCAACTAGAAAGTACAATTTGTAAATAATGTTAGATTGGGAAACAAATTCATTTGCCTTTCAAAGCTAAATAAAACTCATCCACCAAGACATTATAGTTGGTTAATATGGACTTATGTGGTACTTCAAGAATGCATACACCAAATGGTAAGCTATATTTTATGCTAATTATTGATTATTATAATAGACTAATTTGGGTTTCATTTTTTAGGGAAAACTCAGAAGATTTTAAGAAGTTTAAAGTCTTTAAAGCTATGGCTGAAAATGAAACTAACTGCAAATTAAAGTGCATAAGATATGATAATGGTGGAGATTTTACCTTTAAATAATTTAATGAATATTGTAAGGAGCATGGCATAAAAAGGAAATTCACCATTGCAGAAACTCCACAACAAAACAATGTAGTTTGAAGGGCTAATAGGTCAATACAACAATTGGAAAGAGTAACAATGGATGAGAGAAATATACCACAAAGGTTTTAGGTTGAAGATATTCATACAACAATATTTATCTTAAATAAATCCCACTTCAAACTAAATAGTGACAAAACACCCTACGAAATGTGGTATGGAAAGAAAACAATAGTCAATGACTTCAAAATCTTCGATAGCAAGCGCTACATCAAAAATAATGATGAGGAGATTGGTAATTTTAATTCCAAATCAGATGAATGTGTACTTATTTGGTATTCACATAACAACAAGTATTATAGATGTCATAATAAAACCTCAACAAAAATATTGATAGCATTGATGTCAAAGTGGATGAGTTTACTCCTCTCAAAGACAAACAACCAACTAATATCATCTCAATGTAATTGGCCAACCATGAAGATGATGATGAATAGTTTGAGGAAGAAGTCCATAAAGATGTATAAAATGTTGGAAATAATACTGAGGGGGGGGGGGTGAATCAGTATTATCAAATCAGATAAAACTTTTCATTTTCACACTCAGATTCATATACGCAACTTCAGTTAAGTATATCAGCGTATATACGCGTATGTGTTAAAAGCAACTAGCGTACATTCAGTAACCTTTATGATTTAGTTAGTTTATCTTCAGTGAATGCTTCAGAACATTATTAACCATATTGACAGTAAACAGGAGCAGTATAACAGAACAGATCAAAAGCCACAGACATGAACGCCATGATATAAGGTGGAAACCCAATGTGGGTGAAAACCACCGACTGCAATTTGTTTCTATCTTCCTTTAATAAGAAACTTCTTTTACAATGTACTGGTGCAGTCCTTTACCAGTACGCAGGCTTCTACCTACAGAAGGCTACAACCTTCTTAGCTCTTGTACTAGCCATTCCATTTACTAGTACGTAGGCGCTGGTCTACTGAAAGCTCCAACCTTCACTCGTTTTCCAGCTGCTCCTGGAAGGGAGCTACAACCCCCTTGGCTCTTGTACTAGCCAATATGTTTACCAGTACATAGGTGCCAGCCTACAATCATCCAGGGACCATGTTTCATCAATTTTCAAACTGGATCCATAAAAAAATCACCATTGCAATACAATCAACCTTTGAATCACCCAATACTGAAACCCCGTCACAGAACACAAACCAGAGCCCACAACTATGCAACAACCACTAGAATCAATAGCAACCTGAAACACCAAATCTCATAATTCATACGCTACTTGGACGAACCCAACCTGCGTGTATACGCGCTTTTACCAAAGACAATCCATGTATAGATCTGCAAATCTACCTCATATCTCTACAGCTATTTCAGACATCAAAACAACCCAGATCATACCATTCATACAATAACTATGCGTCAATAGATCTAGTCTATCCATACTCAAACCATATAAAGATAATCATTCCAAGCCTTGAGATCCCAATCCATCATTCATCATCCTTCACATGAGTGCCTCCTTGGTTCAGATCAAGCAAGGCATCACCAACCCATAACCAGCATCTAGATCTCACACTTTATCAGATGTTCATCACTTACTCACCCTTTTCACCCCTTCTTGGCCTAATGATCTTCTCCTTATATAGGTTTAGGCTTCTCTCAATACCATTGTCCAAAACCATGTAGAATCAATACCATGAACCCAATACTTGGGGTCGTCACCTTGGACCAAATACTATGGACCAAATACCATGGACCAATACCACGGACCAATACCATGGTTTCCGACATGTACGTGCCTTTCCTTCTGAGAACCCGCGTGTATACGCGTATGCACTTTTTGCTTCGCTAACCCGCGTATATACGCACTTTCGTCACGGTCAACCTGCGTATACCTCTCTCTTGACTTGCTGCATTCTGATCTGTCATCTGATTAAGTTGCCATCACTTGTATCAAACCTCTTAGTGAGTTGCCATCAAGGACAACACCTGAATCATAATGCCAACAATCTCCCCCTTTGGACTTGATGGCAACAACCACACCAAGTCACTCTCCCCCTTTGACATCAAGGGTAAAGGACGGACCAAGATATTCTCTTCTTTGATCTCCATCTGCTGTCCATACTCACCCTGTGTATCTGCTGAAAACTCTGATTGAGCTCCCCCTTTGTATATGCCAAGGTGTACCAATATTTCCATGCTCCCCCTGACTGTAGGCAAGATCTCCAAAAAGATGTTCTACAAGAAGAACATGACACTATTATGAATGACCTTTATATCACCAAAGACTCATACCTACATCCATCTCTCAACCAAGTGAGGATTTACAAATATTGACTCATCCACCCAACCAAATGGGGATATACCATGACTCATTACATCATCCATCCCATGCATATTGGGGTATACCAAGGACCTAAACAAGATCATGATAGTTATCAGTAGCTATCATACACCATATGATCTACATTATAAGCATCTAGCACCCAAATCTGTAACCTGCTATCCATTCTTTTGGTCAAGCAAGATATGTTAATAAGCATCATCACCAAGAACTTCTAACCATAATGCCAACAATGCATTATTTGAAGCATATGCTCCCCCTGAATCTGTGCCATGTCATCATCAAAATAGTGACTGAACCATATCAGACTTCTGTACTGCTGCTTTCTTTTAGAACATCATATACGTGACTCTGCAGCATCTAACTCGCGTATATACGTGACTTGTCTTCATGAAACCCACGTATGAGATTTGGAACACTAATGTTCCACACTTCCAGCTTCCTCTGAATCTGTCATGTCTGTGTACTCTGCTATGCCACATCTTTCTGGCTGTACTTCCTTCTTCTTCCATATCTTCAAGCGTGATGATGTTTTCTCCTTTTGGTATGGTGTCCACAATCTTCTCTTGCATTCCTTTGCTATGTGTCCAAGTTTGTAACATGCATAACATCTTACATGTCTCATATTCCTTCTATAGCAATCAACAGATTTGTCACCAAACATATTGCAAGCAAAGAAATATCCATTAAAGTACCTGGAATGTGATGATCTTTCATGATGGTCTTGAATCCTTCTTCTTCTACATCTAGCTGCAACATGTCCAAGATTATAACATTCAAAATTATTCAGAGTAAAAGATTTTCTTTGAAGCACTTCTTTCCTTGCTTGGTGATGAGATTGACCTTCCATCTCCTTGTTGAGCATTTCAGATTTTGCATTAGAGTCCCTTGTCTTACTTTGTGAACTAGATTCACCTTCAATAGACTCATGAAAACCAAGACCAGTTTTGATAGCAGGAGACCGTTGACTACTCAAAATATCATCCAAAATCTTAGTACTATCTTGAAATCGCAATAGTTTATCCTTTTCTTCTAATTTACTTTTCAAGATATTTACCTCAACTTGATGTTGTTCTTCCTTTTCCAAACATTGCTTCTTCAAGGTTTCTTCGGACTTTCTTCCTTCTTCCACTTGTTGCCTTAGTTTGAGAATCTCATTTTCTTGCTCTTCATTCAGCACTTGCAGCATTTGACGAACTCTGAAGGCACATTCCAACTGAACTTTTAAGCTGATAATTTCTTCTTTGAGAGCACTCTCCCTTTTGCTAGGTAGGTCTTTTTGATCTATGACTTCATCTGATGCTTCATTTGCTTGTCCATCATCAATCTGAGGTGATTCAGAATCTGAATACTTACTTTCATTCCCCGACAAGCTGTCATTGTTCCTTTGAGCTGTCTTCTTCTTTTGACGTGCTTTCTTTCCCATTGTTCTACGGATCTCCTTCAAGCGATCAAGCTTCAACCAAAGGACGTGCTCTGATACGAATTGTTGGAAATAATACTGAGAGGGGAGGGGGTGAATCACTATTATCTAATCAGATAAAACTTCTCATTTTCACACTCAGATTCATATACGCAACTTCAGTTAAGTATATCAGCGTATATACGCGTCTGTGTTAAAAGCAACTAGCGTACATTCAGTAACCTTTATGATTTAGTTAGTTTATCTTCAGTGAATGCTTCAGAACATTATTAACCATATTGACAGTAAACAGGAGCAGTATAACAGAACAGATCAAAAGCCACACACAAGAACACCATGATATAAGGTGGAAACCCAATGTGGGTGAAAACCACCTGCTGCAATTTGTTTCTATCTTCCTTTAATAAGAAACTTCTTTTACAATGTACTGGTGCAGTCCTTTACCAGTACGCAGGCTTCTACCTGCAGAAGGATACAACCTTCTTAGCTCTTGTACTAGCCGTTCCATTTACTAGTACGTAGGCGCTGGCCTACTGAAAGCTCCAACCTTCACACGTTTTCCAGCTGCTCCTGGAAGGGAGCTACAACCCCCTTGGCTCTTGTACTGGCCAATATGTTTACCAGTACATAGGCGCCAGCCTACAATCATCCAGGGACCACATTTCATCAATTTTCAAACTGGATCCATAAAACAATCACCATTGCAATATAATCAATCTTTGAATCACCCAATACTGAAACCCTGTCACAGAACACAAACCAAAGCCCACAACTCTGCAACAACCACTAGAATCAACAGCAACCTGAAACACCAAATCTCATAATGCATACGCTACTTGGACGAACCCAACCTGCGTGTATATGTGCTTTTACCAAAGACAACCCGCGTATAGATCTGCAAATCTACCTCATATCTCTGCAGCTATTTCAGACATCAGAACAAACCCAGACCATAACATTCATACAATAACCATGCGTCAATAGATCTAGTCTATCCATACTCAAGCCATATAAAGATAATCATTCCAAGCCTTGAGATCCTAGTCCATCATTCATCATCCTTCACATGAGTGCCTCCTTGGTTCAGATCAAGCAAGGCATCACCAACCCATAACCAGCATCTAGATCTCACACTTTATCAGATGTGCATCACTTACTCACCCTTTTCACACCTTCTTGGCCTAATGATCTTCTCCTTATATAGGTTTAGGCTTCTCTCAATACCATGGTCCAAAACCATGTAGAATCAATACCATGAACCCAATACTTGGGGTCGTCACTTTGGACCAAATACTATGGACCAAATACCATGGACCAATACCACGGACCAATACCATGGTTTCCGACATGTACGCGCCTTTCCTTCTGAGAACCCACGTGTATACACGTACGCACCTTTTGATTCGCTAACCCGCGTATATACGCACTTTCGTCACGGTCAACCTGCGTATACCTCTCTCTTGACTTGCTGCATTCTGATCTGTCATCTGATTAAGTTGCCATCACTTGTATCAAACCTCTGAGTGAGTTTCCATCAAGGACAACACCTGAATCATAATGTCAACAAAAATTACTAATTGGATAGGGTCATATGAGATAGAAGAAATCTTTGACAATAGAGTAGTAAGGATAAAGACAATAAATGAAGAATCAAATTCTTTTTTGGTTAATGGCCATAGATTAAAAGTTTATCATAAGCTGATAAATAGACAAAACTTTTTGAAAATAGTTTCAGAGGACAATGATATGGAAGTATTGGAAAATCATAGCAATATGCCTTCCCTACCTTCAAAAAAATAAAAAAACAAAAGTTAAAAAATAATGAAAGAGATTGGTTGTGAAAACCCAGGAAATTGGCACAACACAAACTCGAATTCATATAGGAAAACCAACATGTTTGGAAAATATGAATTCTTTTTCATGTTTTTATTTTCAATTGTGTTTTTACAGGATCACTCTCCAAAAACTTAACAAACTTGAGGACAAGTCTGAAGATAAGCAAGGGGGGAAGAATCACAATAAATCAAAAAACCATGCTATGGTTTGATATCAAGCAGTTGTTTATTATAAGGGACACAAAATAAAACATTATCAACCTGCATTAGGAGGGACCTCTCATCATTAAAATATATAGAAAAAACCTACATCAAGCTAATGTCAAAGGGACGTAAAACAACATTGTAGAAGGGACTTGAAGCATTATTTAAAAGATCAGTATCGAAGGGACCTGAACAACATGAAAATAAATTAGAAGGGACCTTAATCAATATCAGATGCAAAAACTTGTAACAACATTAAAGGGATTACAAAAGCATATACAAGTGTCTGCATTCCATCCCTAATTATCTTTGAAGATTTATCATCATCAATGAACATTGAGCTAGTATGCGAAAGAAGAACTGTAAGTAAAACAAATGTATTCTTAAAACCTTTGATTTTTCAAAAACAATCTATAGTTGATAGAACTAATTTAACTTCGATATGCATCCATTACATTTATGATACCTACATTCATCATCTTATATTTATCCTATCTATAATCCATTAACCATATCCTACCCTTATCATAATCCTATTTATACCCATTACCCTTCCATACGTCCTACATTAAAAAATTCCATAATCCTACATTAACCCATATAAGTTTCCTACAATAATTCCATAATTAGTACATCATCCTATAAGCATTTTGATCAAACATTGAGGACTTAATACTTTTTTCATAAGAATTTTTGTTTTCCTACAAAACCACAAAGAGTTAGTGTCATTATAATAAATTTTATTTTAAAATGACCTATCGTATGGTCATTTCAAAAACAAATTAAGAAGTGAGCATATAAAAAATGACAAAGACTAATAAAAGTGCAAAACTATATGAAATGCAATATACAAAACCGAAGAGCATGAAAAGATGTATGTCTAATTACATATACAACAAAAGTGGGCATGCAATGAAATGAGTGAAGTCATAAACAAAGAATGAATACATATATATCATTGCATATACAAACAAAGGTGGGCATGCAATGAAATGAATGCAGTCATAAACAAACGATGAACTTCATAAAACATGGGTAGTTCAGCTATGAAAACATTATGGTGATAGGATGGGCATGTAAAGATGTGAATGAAGAGCATACATGAAGGCAGAGGAACACAGTCAAAATTGAGACACATGGGAAGCCATGGGTACGAAGCTCAAAGTATGAGTTGGAATGGTAAAACTATCAAAACACATTCAAACAAACTCTGTGTAATGCTATTGCCTTCATTCACCATTCCAACGCTAACCGAACTCTATGTTAAGCCTTTCTTCCACCATCACAATTATATTAAAGCTTGTAAATAAGAGGAGAACGCTGTGCACTTATATGGATATGTATAGCACCCTCGTAGAAGGAGAAAATAAGCAAGAAAAATGTAAATATTGGAGAGATGGTTGCAAAGAACGGAGAAGTCTAAATAGAGAAAAACACTGCATAGGAAATAGGCAAGGAAATTAGATAAATTTGTGGAGAAGTAAGGGAGGAATGCATCAATTTTAATGAGAGAATTAAAGTTGAGATCTCCAGTTTGCTAATTCGATAGAGTTCACCAACGAACTCCCAGAATTTCACAGAGAAACAAGGTAAGAAATCATTTCTGGATTTTCATCAGTAGTTAAATGAATTTCAAGAATAGAGAAGCTCAAGTTATTGATTGAAATGTGTCATGTTATAAGGAGTCAAAGTTTAGTTATGAAATCAAAATCTTACCACCATTAACTCCAACATTTCCATCTATGTAATGCGAAAATCGTCAGAGATGTTGGAGAATAGTTTTAATCAAAATGGCATTGTTAAAAACAGGAACACAAGTCAATAACTCAGAGATATCTACAATTTTGCTTCTAGATCAGGTAATCGAGCTTGACTTACAAATTTCTGCATATATGGTTGCAAATGAAAAATAGAGTCTCATTTTTACATACATAGTGAAACTTTTCCTACACACAGTGATCAAAATTTTCATATATACAGTGAGTGAGATTTCATATATGTCGTGAGAAAAATTTTCCTACACATACTGAGCATTCTTTTTCTCTATTTTTCATATATACAGTGAGAAAATTTGTTCCATTCTCATATGCACAATGAAAAGTTTTAAAAAACAGAGAGGGTATTTTCATAACAAAAGTTTGGAAAATAGAGATTGGAGCACGGAGTTTATAAGAAGTGAGGCACTGTTATGATATTTTTGACATCTCTTTAGATAATCAACCATTTTAAAAAGAAAAATGGACTTCTATTTGGCAGCAGAACATGGAATTGAGAAAGATTCAAGGAAGGGTATCATTTATTTTTTTTCAAGGAACTTTAGAGATAATGTAAGCCTATTTTCCATGATCCATAAACCAAAATTGCATGAATAAGAAAGTAGAGATATATCTATATATGTAATTTTGTTTATGATGAAGTTGTTAACTATCCAAGGGTGGATTAATTGGTACACAGAACATATGAAAACCAAAGTTGAGCCAAATGAATTCAAGATAGAGAATTTGGGGAAATAAAGCATAGAAAGACTGTACCAAGCAGTATCGATAGGATTTCTTCAAAAATTTAATGGGAATAGTAAGAAGATTACTCAAGAATTCATAGATAATTATGAACATGAACAAACAAAATTGGGTGACCTATCCATACCACTAAATGCATAATTCCTTTCCCAAGATTTGGATCTTCCCTTAACAGGAGAAGAATACCATAAAGGCTTACACTTCAAAGAGAAATGATGGACATTCTTTTTGGAGAAGGAGAGAAAAGGATCTTTTGATAGATCAAAAGGCATTCAAAGGGACTGGTTCAGGGAACCTTGGTCTAAACTAGTTTTAATCCTTCAAAGCTACTTCACTTGTGATAGGAGGCACAACCTATTTTATCTCTATCACATTAGACTATTGAAACACATAAAAGGAGAATCCAAGATTAATCTACCATATTTCTTCTCGAAAATCTTGATTAAAATGATAGAGAGTGTTCAAAAATAACACTGAAGTGAAAGAAACACATGTTTATCATCAAGGGTTGATTAAAATACTTGAAGAACGTTAGGTGAGAAGAAATGGATTGATTTGGAGAGAATTCTTGGTTCAACATAATATTAAGGAGAAAACAATAGAATATAAATTTGAACAAATGTATGTTATTAGAAGCATAATGAACTCTTCTATGTATCATAGGACTTGATCCAAAAAGAAGCAGGATAGTGGCATGGTTGAAAAAGAAGATCTTTCATATCTATTCCTAGAAGGCCTAGGAAGAAAACCCAAGAAGAGCCAAGTGAGAAAGAAAAAATCCAAACAAATGAAGTTAATGAGATATTGCAAAGGATGGAAAGGGAAATTCAAGAAGAGACTTTGGAAAATGACTCTTAATTTAAGCATGCATGGATAGGATATACATCATCACATTCATTTTCCAAGGAAACTGTAAGAGAAGAAACATAGCTATAGCAATAGGAACACCTTAAGGAGATAGAAGAGTTGACAAGAGAGTTGGAAGTCAACAAGATTTGGAAAGGAATTTCAAGAAAGAAAACAATAAGTATAAACAAAATAACAAATCTCTCATCAAAGAAAATAAAAAACTGAACAACAAAATTAATAAGCTTGAAACAAAGAACATTTTGATTTCTAAACAAGCTTACAGGTGGCTCATTGAAAAGAACAAATGGAAATACAAGTATGAGAGACAAAAGGTGATGGCTACTATCTACAAAGAAGGGACAAATGAAGGTATTGATTGTCTTATACATACAACACAACAAGAGGCTTCAGGATCAGGGACAGTATGTACATCAGTACTCAAAAGATCAAAGAGAAGAAAGAAAGCATGAGGACATGCTTGGAGATCAACAAGGGGGAGATGTTGGTGCTCGATTTTGATCAAATTTTCTTATTAAAAATCCACATAACTTCCATCATATTCCACTTTATATCATCCATATATGCCTTATTTTGACTTTATTATGCATATTCAGGTAAATAAATTATGTTTTTCAATTTTTAGATATTTTTGTAAAAATCGGTTTTAAGAGCATTTTTCGACAAAACTGAAAATTCCCATAATAGCTCTGTTAAAGTGATATATGCAGAACACCTGAGCTCCAGCTGGATACATATTTGTAAATATTAGGAACCAAGGATGGATTAAAAACCATTGGCTCGGTCAAAAGTAGAAAATACAGGCCCGGTCAAAGCTGGTCAAACATGATCTGTCACCTAGAAATTCCTATTAAAAAGGGGTAGTTTTAGGATTTTTTGGAATCTTTCCAGATTTCTTGTAACTAATGGATGGCTTCAACCTGATGAAGTGGGATAAAATTAATTATGGTTGTTTCAGACCTTTTATCTTATTCAGTTATCGTTTTTCCTATTTAAAGAGAGGCATTCATAGTTAGAATTATGTAGACAAACTTATTATTTTTGAGACAATTGAGGACATAAATTTTGCTTCATGATTTCTTTGTGTTTGCTGGAGTGAATGGGTCATTGTAGCTGAATATTTTAGTAGTGTACCAGCAAGGTTGGAGGGCCCCCATCCAAGCTAAGTACACTTTGTTGTCTCATGTTTATATTTGTGCATATGCTAGTTTGATTTTCCAAGTTCATAATATTCATTTTTTGTAAATAATTGTAGATATCTTTAATATGAATTTATGAAATGTGTTAAGTGAATATTGCTTCTTTTAACGTTTTTTTTGTAATGTGGAAGGAAAACTAGGTCTCCTTGAGGAAGCCTCTTCTCTGTGAGCTAAAACTAAGACTGAACAAGATTCACTGCTTTCAAGTTTTCTTGGATTAAGTTTTTATGCTTTCATTACATTATTTCTTGCTTACTTAGATATTGGAAATGTTATTATAGAATTGTTGAGGGAGGACAAATAGGTCTCTTTGAGAGAGCCTCTTCCTTGTTTTTCTAAAATAACCTAATTTGATTGACCAATAATGTATTCTTTTATGGAATAGTCTTAGATAGTTTTTGCTTCAGTTGTGAGAAGTAATTTATAATATGTATTTTCATTCTTATAATGATTTATATTTGTAATCTGCACTTCTATTTTCATAACTATTTCCTACATTATCTTTTATCCAAAAGTCCATAAATTGTGGTTTGCTTCTAAGATTACCAACCTGAATTTATAGTAAAATACATCTTAATTTACATAATAAATTGAGTTGACAGTGTGGAATCCTGAACCAAGGGAATCTTAAGATGTTGAAAAAATTCACTTGAGGGCTAGAGATGTTATTTTTCTTGTCAAGAGTCCAACTGTGCAGTTAAAATCTCATTCTGAGTAGAAAAATTGCAGGTGTTTAGTATCTAAGAATCTTTGGAGAATCTTTTTGAATCTTTAGATTCCCTTGGAGGTGATTTTTTCCAGTGTTAGAATTATGTTGACTTTATATTCATTTTTCATAGAATCATGCAGGGAGCATACTGGTGTGCTCAGAATCTTCATTCACGTAGGGGATTTTCTAGCCTTCTTTAGGAAGGAATGTTTGGGGAAATTTTCAAGATTCCTGAGGGTCTGAAATTTGACGATGTTAGAATTTGACAAGTTTACAATCGATTTTGCACCACTCATCGTGAGGAATTCAGTGGTGTGAGCCATTTTATCAGTTGAGCTTTACATTTTTTTGGCCATCATTGAAAGTGGAGGTATATGATACAATTATGTCATGTTTTTCTTCTATTTTGTTGATATGGTGTTGTTATTGTTGAGATCCATGATTACCATTATGTTGAGGGATAGTTGTTGCCACATCATGTGATATTTTTTAGCTAGTCATGTTGAACGAGGACCCATTTGAGTGTCATTTCCTGTAAGGATAACGTCTCTTGGAGAGACAAGTCACTCAAGTTGAGAGTATTTGTCCCTGTAATGACAAAGAACATGCCATGTACATCATCATCATTTGCAGTATTAAATGAAGCGACCTCCCCATTCTTCACATCGGGCCAAGAGATGTATCCCACACTCAATGAACTCCATTATCAATGTGTTTGTGTTATTGGTTTCATTGTCATCATTATTTTTCATCTTATTTATAGTATGCACATGTGGCTTTTCATGCTCTTATAAATGCAATTTTCTAACATCACAGAAGTAAAATATCATGGTTAATTCTGGTACTTAAAGAGACCGAGATCAGTTACCGAGATGTTTGTAAAAGAATCAATCACTTAGGAATGAAGCCTAATGAATCAACTGAGAAATTTTCCAATCGATTCCTTCACCTTTGTTATGGAATTCCTTATTAAGATATGGATTGGGGTTTCTTCGAACAAGAGTTTGAGTGCTTGGTTCTTATGTATTTTCATGGTGAATCTATACCACTTGATATTTATTCATCCCCAACCCTAGTAAAATAAGAGACAACCATAATTTTAGAGGAGGAACTTGTTATTCCTTTTGTTCCTTGTCCTCCTCCTTTTTCAGTTATAATGTGGGTGCATCCTTGTGATGATAGTAGCGTTCGTAAATATGCACATGAAATCTCTATTACATCTTTTGATCCTCTTTCCGATTTTCATGATTCAAACCCAATAGAGGAAATCGCAGAATTTCTCATGAAGCCTACGGTGAAAACGTTTTTTTCTATTCCTCAAGATGGTGCTAACACTCATAACTCTAGTCTTGAATTTGATTGAGGTTTTTGTCATCTTCTACATCTACATGCTATGAATCTTTGTTCCATGATCCACTTGATCAATCTGCTCCATCAATTAGTTTTCCACACTCTCCTAATTTTAAAGTTGTTGTCCCAAATTGCAATTGGGTTCAAGTTAGTTACATTACACAAGTAGAGGAGCAGGAAGGTGAGGGTTCATTGAATATTTCCTCTTTTTCAAAGTCCTTTATGTGAAGATGGTGTCTCCTCATTATTAGCTGGTATTGAATTTCTTTAATGTTGGCAATGAAGCAAATGAAATCAGCCTATTTAGATCCGTAGTATTGGGAAACAATCATTTTGATGATGATAATTATGTTGATGCATGTGATGAGGAATGCACAAGTACACTAGTTTATCTTTCAGTTTCTCATGAAAATTGTGATTTGAAAGATTTAGATTTTGAATCTACTTCGGTTTAAGGAAATGCTCTTATCAAAACTTCGTATTTGACCCACTATCTCTTGTGCTCTCCTATTTATGATGCATCTACATGCATT
This sequence comes from Pinus taeda, assembly GCA_000404065.3. Lineage (NCBI taxonomy): Eukaryota > Viridiplantae > Streptophyta > Pinopsida > Pinales > Pinaceae > Pinus > Pinus taeda. Next base: position 24,505 of record APFE030423152.1, on the reverse strand, counting down.
GAATATACTCAATGATCTTCAAGTTCTTCATCGTATGAGCTCACTTCTCAATTGACACAAGGTAGTGAGGTTGTCCATGGTGAAAGAGAGAATAATGATATCATTGAGTATCCTTTCTATCCCGTATAATATATTGTTTTGCATGAAGAAAACTCTTCAAATTAGCTTTCTCATTAAATTTATCCATCGCTAGATTTGTGATCAAAATAATATTTCGACTTGAGTAATCTAGTTGTCAAATTTGTAAAATCTAATCAAATCAGTGATAAAGATGGATGCCATTCGTTTAATAGTTATCTCATCCAAATCAGTCAAAGAAACTATCCTCTCACCATGCATGATCTTGTTCAATCTTAGAAATGCAATTTTAGAATCATTGAATGTTCTGAGACTTGCGAGAGAGTCTAGGCACTTCAATTTGCATTGACGATTATGTCAAGACCTAACAACTTTGGTAAGGACCCCGAAATGAGTCAGTTATGGTTTTATTTGGAAAGTCTTCTTTTTTCATAGTTTCAGTTGATGTAAACACTTCCTTGAAGTATTTTGGAATTTTGGAAATGATCCTTCAAACCTTCAAGATTCGATTTCTGATCGTATTCAAGATGATTAATATTCATGCAAATGTCCCATATCAAAATCAAGTTGGAATGTGTATCTCTCGTAGAGTCATGGAACTACAGAGTTTATTATTCTAAAGATTATCTTTGGCCAAAGAAGTCATACCTATTACACTCTTTTGAAAAAAATTATCTCTTCATCCTTCTTGTGAATATTGTGATGCTAATATTTTTCTTTGCTGCACTTGAAATCCTCTTGTGTGTTAGCGAATGCATGGATTGTTGGGTAGATCAATTTCTTCTTCACTTTCTTTACCTTGACTGGTTTCATGTGTTTGTTATACTACCATTCGTTTTTACTTCTTTCGTCAATTACAATGCTAGTGCAGTCTCTAACTAGTCACAAGAAAATGGTTTGTTACACTCGTCACATCAGGAAGATGATTCTATTAGGAAGATAATTTGCATAACTGTTCAGTTTATTTTATCTTTGGTAATTCCAAACTGGGAATCTAATGCTTTAATAAACACATCTGATCATGATTATGCTTTTGATGATTGTCATTAAAATTACTATTTTTCCATCAACACATCCAATAACATTCGTTTTACATCCTTTGATTTTTATGAATTAACATCTCACTATCCGGGTACTTGTCAAGTGGTTGAGGCAATTTCACACTCGTGGATGGTTATGTCAAGTCCTCCTTGTCTTGAAATTCCCGTTGAATATGATTAGATATATTTCTCCTCACAAGATTCTCATCGTCATTCCATGCCTTCAATTGAAAATTCAAATTTTCAAAGATTTCAGAGTTTTCAAGAGGATTGTCATGAGTTTTACAATCCAATCATTGAGTGGTTGGAGCAATCTTACATGGCAGGTTCCGTTGCAAATAAAAACTTTCGATCTTTCTCCATGCTTTCTAAGGAGTTTGGTGTAGTTGAAGACACATTTGCAAGAATCTTTTGAGGTTTTCTGAATGACGGTTTTCATAAAAAAGGTAAGAATGTGAATTAGATAGAAATAGTGGCTATGGCCTATCTCTCCGCTAACACACAACACCTTCAAATTTTTGCGCAAGTTATTCAAGTTGTTATATGTTCTGTTGCACAATTCTTTATATCAGTTTTAATTTCTTATATCTTTGTGAATGAAGGCTGGAAGTAGTTATGTTGGCATCATTGGAAATTTCATTATACGTGACCTTGACCTTCTAGATGATTAGGTTAGGAGTAGTTTTAGTTTCATTTTAGTTCATCTACACATCCATCTTGCATTTTCTATAGATTTTCTTGCATTTTCTCATTTTCTTTTTTCATCATATTTTCGGTTAGAGTCCTTCTGCTTTGCCTTCTATATTTTCTTCCTTGCTGTGTGATGTATTTTTTTTATAAGACCTTTCATGAAGATTCTCTATTGGCTCAAAATAGAATGTGGAAAAATAGAAAAGGACTTTGTGACGCTGCAACATTTGGCTAACTCTCTTTCCTTCTTCCTTGTGTTGGTTGCATATTTTGGTCGATGTTGTTTTGGGGGAAAATATTATCATTGCATTAAGAAAGCCTTATGTCGAACCATGACCTATTTTGGGTGTGTGTTATATTCTTTCCACGAATATTTGCATGCATGGGTGGTGAGGTCACAAGGGGGTGGGAGCACCCCTTGTTCATTGCGCTAGCTGTAGTAGGGTGGTCATAGGGTAGACCTACCTATTGTTTTTTCATTGGTTTTGCACATGGTTTTGGGCACGACGGTTTTTGGCCCATAGTATTTTGTAGATATGGTAAAGGGAAATATGGTTATTATTGAAGGTTAATGGATTGGGGTTTATAAATACTTCAACATGTATATATATGTGTGTTTTAATATTGAAAATAACATTGTGAAAAGTCAATCTGGTAGTCGTGGTTTTAGTGTCTAGGGGTAAACCTTTGTGTATATTTGTTTTATGTTCTCTCCATTGTTTACTTTTCTATTTTAAGAATTCATTTGCAGGTAATTTATATATAGTGTTAAAACTTACATTTGGTATTAGAGTTATTTCGTGTCCAAGGGGAGGCCTTTGTTGCTGAGGGGTTTCTCTCAGGCTTGTGGTAGACCCTAATCAATGGGGGATCCACGGGATCAATTCTTGCAGTGAAAGAAGATGGTGAGTAGTGAAATGCTAAAGATTGATAAATTTAATGGTCAGAGCTTTGAGTTATGGAAGCTCAAGATGGAGGATCTTCTGGTGGCTAAATATCAGTGGATCACAGTAGAACTAGGTACTAAACCTATCATAATGTTAGTAGAAGGTTGACCGATGTTCGATCGCAAGGAAAAGAGCACAATATGGTTGTGTATCTCAGATTCACTATTGTTGAATGTATCGAGGGAAGATAGGAAGAAGGATTTGTGGGTCAAGTTAGGTTCTTTGTACCAATCTAAGTCTCTAGTGAAAAATTGTTGTTAGGTCCCTATAATACTAGTGAATCCCCCATTACTATTGTCATTGTAGCCCTTATTGTTGTTGTTGTGCCCCTATTGTCCACATATTGTTATTATTGTGTCCAAGAGAGGCCCACTATTTTTATTTTTGTGCCCTTCTATTATTATTTCTATGTTATCTTTGAATATATTATGACCTATTAGACTCCTATATATAGAAAGGAGGTTTTGTCATTTGTATCATCAAACAATTGTTCATTTGTGTAATATAAAGGAGGCTTCCCCCTCGATGAGGCTATTTTTTAAGGTGTTGATCTATATTTTATTCTATTTTGTGAGCTGATTGCATAACATTTGGTATCAGAGCTTTGAATTATAGGGTTTCACTGCTCCAAACAGGTCATCGTGGCATTTTCGATGTAAATCTTTTTCTGTGACTTTTCAGAAGCTTAAAAAAACCATTTGAGACATGATATCTCTAAATTATGAGACCAAGTGCAACAAAATTCACTCTCACAAAAAGTAACAGAAGCTAAGATGGATGGTTTAAAGAAAGGTGTGGAAGCTAAGATAGATGGTATGAAAGACAACATTGGAATAAAGACATGGAAGGTTGGAAGGAAGGTTTGAGTTTCCATGTAGCGTTTGAATTGTTTCCATAAATTCAGTAGAAACTATACTGGCATTAAGTGGATGAGATAATGCACAAAATTGTGCATACTTAGTAAGTCTGTTAACTACCACCATGATGACACTATTTCCCTCAGACTTGGGTAAACCTGTGATAAAATCCATTGGAACCTCCTCCCAAAGTTGGCTTGGAATGGATAAAGGTTGTAATAGACCAGAGGTCTTAATTGTTTCAACTTTATTTTGTTGGCAAACAAAACATTCTGCCACAAACTTTTGAATATCCGATTTAAGGCCGTCCCAAAAAAAATCCTTCTTAACCCTGTGGTAGGTTTTTAAAAATACTGAGTGCCCTCCTAAGGGAGAAGTGTGCAATTCCATAAGAATATTTTGTTCGAGTTGCGAATTATTACAGATGTATAAGTGATATTTGTACCATAATGAATCGTTTTTCCAGCTAAAGGTATCAGATGTACTAGAATCTTGTTGTAACTTTTGAATAAGTGCCCACACTTCTTCATCATTCTTCCATTCCTCCCTTGCTTCGTTTATCCAATCTAGTTGGATAATAGAAATGGCACACAAAAATGCTTCTTGTTACACAAAAATATCGTCACCATGACTATTTGCAGTCAGTATGGTTCTATCATCACTTATACTGTCCTCCTAAGCAAGTCCCAGACCTCAACTCTTCATGTCAAGCTTTGGAAATGAGAGAAAGACGTTAAAAATCAATAAAGCTCTGGTTCTGCTCTTTCTCTCACTGTTACCTACGGTCCCGCGCCCTTTGTTCATGTTACCTACGGATCTACCCGCTCTCTCTGTAAAGGGGTGGGTGCGGACCCCTGTGAAAGTCAAAAGGGCACAATTTTATTCTAAAAAACTCACTTTGGTTTAATTCAAGATGATTCTAGAAGGAATTTTGACGTGGATTGTTTGCTCCAAGGTGGCTCATGCATCCCAAAATAGAAGGAGCTAACCCCTTGATAAGAGGAGCTATCCCTTTGAAGGAGGACCTAGTAACTTCCCTCCATTACACTATAAATTAAGGCATTGGGCTGGTTGCTGGAGAGGTTAGAAGCTAAACAGTTTTTAGGGTAAATGTTGGTGGAATTGGGACTTCCTAGTTAAGCTTGAGAGGAGATATCACATACCTTTTGGCTTCATTGGGAAGTGAGTGAAACTTGTCGAAGTAGATGAGACTTCTTGTTGGGCTCTGGGAGGAGCTTGTACAACATCAAGGCACAGGTTGTAAAGTTCTTCTCTGATTTGAATTAATACAATCAGATTCATTGTTCTCAACAAATTGTCTTGTGTGGTTTGTTTCATAAATTCCTTGATCATTATGATGGATATGCTTTATGAAATGGGCTTTTCAGGTGTTATTTAATTTTTTTTCTTGTTTGTGTTTGCAGACTTGCTACAAGGGAGCTCATTTGGATCAAAGGAGCGAGGCTTCCACAAACTTTCATTGGATCCAAGGTAGGCCTAAAACACTTGTTACATCTATGCTATGGGAAATCTCCTCTTAAAGGAGAAGCATGAGATCATATCTGAACCAGTGAGGTAATCAATCCTTCCTCCTTGGTAACAATAGGAGATATACACGTATTAAAAATGGTAAACCTCAGATTAACCATTGTCGAGGAGACTGGGGTCACTTGTTGGTAAACCTTGGATTATGTCAAGGAGCCTTCAAGGGGATTGAGCTTTGTTACTCTGCCCTTGCATGTGTATCGGATCGTAGACTGTTCCCCCAGGTATATTTGTTTCTTTTGGTAACCTTAGTGGCCATAATCCATAGGATTCTTTCCTAAGGTGATGGTGGAGGGAAGATCCCACTGTACTTTGAGCAGACGTCAACTAGACTCACTTGGATTTTCTGGGGGGTTCTCTTCAATCGAGACGGTTTAGTGGAGAAACTTGTGCCAATCTATTCACTAAGCAGGTTGTCGGGGTAACTATTCCAACCGCCATTTCTGTATTGAATTATGCAACGTTGGATTTCATCACCAACTAGTGTTTTCGGTACGGAAAGTTACTGTTTGTGTGTGGTTTGACTCCTAGATTTGATAACACATGTTAATTTGTTTGTTTTTTACTTTTAGAGACCATAGATGTGATTTGTGAATTTTAATTGTTAGGTGTGAATTGTGAATTGTTAATTTTTAGTTTTAAATTGTTAATAAAATTCACTAAAGTTGAATATAATGGCAACTATTCTGGAATTTACTGACCAAGGAACCCCTCTTAACGAGGATCCTAGTACTTTTCCTTTCTTTGGAAATGTTGGTCCTCCTTATATGGCTACTTTGTCATTACCTGGATTTACAATAGGCTTACCGATATGGTTATTTTCAACATCGTTGGCCCAAAATACTCCAATTGTTCCACCTCAACCGAATGGTTCACCTCAACAAAGTTCACCATCTCAACATCACCAACCTTTTGTTGACCCTTTACCTTCTTCGCCTAATTTTTCTTCCTCCATTTCTTCCTCTTCGCTTGGTAAAATCCTTGACGCTAGTAACCAAGTGGCTAAGAAGAAGAAGAAAGGGAAGAAGAAAAAGAAGAAGAAGAAGAAGAAGCAAGATAAGAAAGAGGTCAACCAATCAACCATGGTTGTAAGTGTTAGTTGTGTTGAGGAAACCTCCAACATGCATCATAAACCAAAATATCCTTGCAGTCTTTGTAAGGGTGACCATTTCCTTATCAATTATCGTGGTATTCCAAAGGTCTTGGAAGTATGGTAAGAAAAATCTCATCAACTATCCATTGATCTATCAACCAGTGATAGTCAGGTTCTTGGGAAAAAGGGTAAAGTTAGGTTTCCTTGTAAGTTATGCAAAGGGAGTCATCAAACTCACATTTTCCCTCACATGGATGAAGCCTCAAAATTGTTTGAAAACCTTACTATTCCATAGCAAGAATTTCCAACTGGTTACCATAAACTTTCTCCCAACCTACCGTCAACTGACGGAGTGATTGATCTAGTTTCAATTATAGTCGATCCCACTCTTCCATTGGAGAGTGATACTCATATCACTCAGGTTGATGATCCATTAGTTGATCAAGTGGTCGATTCAATTTCACATTCGGTCAATCCCACTCTCCCTTTAGAGAGTGAACTTCATACCGCTCAGGTTCTTTTTGTTAGATCGGATTCCTCTACGTCGGGGGGCATTTCACCTATTTCTACAGAACCCCCTCCAAGTACTGAGGTCTTTTCCTTTGATTGGAATAGATTGACAGAACCTCATCTTCCTTCCTCCATCCCTTTCCAAATCATTGTCAAGGTTGGTGGTAGGGACATGCAACGCACACAGGGAGATGAAGGTGCTTCTGTTAGTATTTTATCCTCAACTTCCTGGAAAGATTTGGGTTCCCCTCAGCTTGTGCCTATTAGGGATCCTTCCTAAGTTTTCTATTACCTTGGAAGGTAAAACTGTCTGTATTGATCTTATGGTAGTTCGAGGTCCCTTGGATTTCAATTTACTCCTTGGGTGAGATAATGTTTATGCAATGAAAGCTATCGTATCGACACTCCTTCACGTGATGTCTTTCCCTCACAATGGAAATATTGTGACTGCAGAACGACTTTCGTTCCCTATTCTTGTTTCAACTACCAATAAAATGACAGCCCTAAATGATTCTAAAGTGGTATCTACCCTGCCACAGGTTAATTATGTGGCAACTGGTCCCATGTTTTCAGTTACTGATGTAAGTGACCCTCTCACTGTTTGCTTATCTTCCTTTGATTTAGATCCGGTAATTGACATGGAAAACTCTATGGGATTATTTGAATGCGATGTTCTTATCCCTTTTGAGTCCCTTGACATGTGTTCCTTCCAGAGAACTATTCTTCCTTCCGATGAAGACCTC
>APFE030423152.1:0-12304 GCA_000404065.3 Pinus taeda | reverse complement strand
AATTCTTACAGAGGTATAATGTGATCTTTGTACCATAACGATCATTTTCCAGCTAAATGTATCAGACGTACTGGAATCTTGTTGTAGCTTTCGAATAAGTGCCCACAGTTCTTCGTCATTCTTCCATTCCTCCCTTGCTTCATTTATCCAATCTGTTTGGATAATAGAAATGGCACACAACAATGCTTCCACATCTCATCCTTTCTTAAGAGTGCATCTGCCACCACATTTTGCTTCCCTTTTTTGTAGATGATTTCAAAGTCATAACCCAACATCTTTGTGACCCACTTTTGTTGCTCTTCAGAGGATAATCTTTGTTCTAAAAAGTATTTAAGGCTATCATGATCCATTTTTACCTTGAAGTGTCTTCCCATTAGGTAGGGTCGCCATTTCTTAAGTGCATGGAGTATTGCCAACATTTCCTTCTCATAAATAACTTTGTGTAAAAAATTTCCCTTGATTGCACAACTTTCAAAAGAAATGGGTCTTTCGTCTTGCATTAAAACAACACCAATTCCATTTCCTGAAGCATCACTTTCCACAATAAAGGTTTTTGTGAAGTCCGGTGTAGCTAAGATAGGTGCTTGGCACGTTTCCTCTTTAAGATGTTCGAAGGCCTTTGTTGCTTCTGGAGTCCATGAAAATGCATCTTTCTTCAATAGTGTTGTTAGAGGTGCTGCTATTCTCCCATAATTCTTAACAAACTTGCGATAATACCCGGTCAACCCGAGAAATCCTCGCAGATGCTTTATGGATGTGGGGATTCTCCATTCCTTAATGGCTTTAATTTTGCTAGGGTCTACCTTAACTCCTTCATGAGATACAATATGACCCAGATATTCCACCTCTTGTACTCCAAAGAAACATTTGGATCTTTTTTGCATATAATTGTTTCTCCTCCAATAGTTGTAGCACCTTGTCAACATGTTCAACATGATCCTTCCAAGACTTGTTGTAGATTAGTATATCATCAAAAAATACTAACACAAATTTTCTAAGGAAGGGTCTGAAAATGGAATTCATCAAACCTTGAAATGTATAAGGTGCATTGGTAAGGCCAAAAGGCATGACCAAAAATTCATAATGACCCTCATGAGTTCCAAATGTTGTTTTCAGAATGTCTTTAGTCTTCATTCTGATTTGATGATATCCTGAATGAAGATCCAACTTGGTGAAGTAAATTGATCCATGCAATTCATCCAGTAATTCATCAATGAGTGGAATGGGAAACTTATCTTTAATAGTGAGCTTATTGAGCTCCCTATAATCTAGACACATGCACCATGATTCATCCTTCTTGTGCGCCAATACTACTGGAGCAGAGAAAGAACTTTGACTAGGTTGAATTATACCAACCTGTAGCATTTCTGCAACCATACGTTCAATTTCACTCTTTTCGGCATAGGGATATCTGTATAGCCTGATGTTTGGAGGAAAACTTCCTGGAATCATATGAATAGCATGATCATGATCACAAATAGGTGGGAGACCTTTGTGAGTATCAAATACCTTGGAATGATTGTCCAAGACCTTTTGGAGATATGGAGAAATAGATGATTCTAATGTGGAAACATCTACCGAACATAATTGTGCAATTACACCTCTTTGTTCCTTTTTTAGAAGCTTTGTCATACTGTTAGAACTGATTATCTTTCCTAGTTTCCCTGCAATACTCTTTAATTCAACTTCCTTTCCTTCAACACAAAATTTCATGAAAAGTTCTTGAAAATTAAAAGCTATTGTACCAAAGGATTGTAGCCATTGGACTCCTAGTACAAAATCAACACCTCCCATTGGAATGGAAAGCATTGGGCTAGTCAATAAATATTCTCCCATGAATAGCTTGATATTATGGCACTTTCCAGAGCAATTTATCATTCCTCCAATTGCAACCATCACTTGACACTCCGGTGCTGGATATAGGAAGTAATTCAATTCTTTTGTTGTCTTACAATGAATAAAATTGTGGCTACTTCCTGAATCAATCAACACTATTACCTTTTTCTTCTTAATTTGTCCTTCTACCTTGATGGTTTGAGGAGTGGTAATTCTAGCCAATGCATTACCATATATGGTTGGATTCATTTCTTCTTTATCTAGGCTTTTTTCTTGGAGTATGTCCTCTTCTTTTGACCTTTCTTGCTCCTTTTCTTCTTCCTCTTCACAATCTATGTAGAATAATTTCTTCTTAGCACACTTATGTCCTTTAGTGTATTTGCTAATCCAACTGTAACAGAGCCCTTTTGCTATTTTTTCTTCCAATTGTTGTGGTGTCAACCTTATAGGTTGTGGAAGATTAGGGGCAACAACACTTCCATATTTATAGTTGTGAGTGGTATACTTCCTGGTTGCCATAATTTTGCTTTCAATTTTTCTTGCTAACCTGAATGCCTTCTCTAATGGATCAGGACCCCAAAGGTGAACATCATGTTGAATATTATACCTTAAAGTCCCTATGAACACATCAATCATATGCTCTTCTGGAATATTTTTTACCCTTATGTTCAATTTTTGGAACTCATCAATGTGTTCCATTATTGAACCCTTTTGTTTGAGACTTATCATTTGGCTAAAAAAAGTGTTGCTTTTTGTATCCTCATAATGTGTTGTCAATTCTTCTGTAAAAATTGCCGAAGTGATAATTTGTTTACGAGAGCAAATCCATTGATACCATACAAAATGATTTGGTTCCAAATATAAAGTTGAAATACATACCTTTTGTGTGTTTTGCACATTATTGAGATCGAAAAATTACTCCATCTGTAATATCCATGTTGCGAGATCCTTGCCATCAATCTTCCTGATATCAATTTTCGGAATATAGGGGGTCCTCGGTCCAATATTAGAGTCTATGAAATCATGATTAACATTTCTTTTGTTCTCATCATGAGTTTCCTTTACTACCCTTTCACCATTAGTAATCATTTCTTGTAGAAACTTTGTCAAATCTATCTTCAAATCTTCCATGCCTATCTTCAAACCTGTCTTTCAAATCATCCATCTTAGCTTCCATGTCATTCATCTTAGCTTCTGCACCTTTCTTTAAACCGTCCATCTTAGATTCTATTACTTTTTGTGGAAGTGACACTTGTTTCACTTGGTCTCATAATTTTGATATATCATGTTGCATTTCTTCTTCTTCTTCATGAATCATGCTAGAGCTTTCATGTTGCTACTAGGTTTTTGCATTTTCTTTCCTTGAGGCATCAATTATCGATAATAATTCTTTAATATGCCCTTTGAATACCTTCAAACTAATTTTCAAACCAAGCTTATGCAAAAATTTAAAAAAACTACACACCTTTTTTCATTTTGTAGGAGCTTTGATATTGAATTTGATGTATCTCTGTAATTTTGAATCATCCTGCTCTGAAATTGCAACCTACCATAGCCCTCTGCATCCTCTTTCCAATGCCACCATTCTAATCCAAATTGGATTCTCCAGGGAAGATTTATGCCAAGTCTCCCATAGTGACCTAATTATAGACTAGTTGAGTAGAGCAAACTTGTACGACATGCCATGAGTCACTGTTTCGACCTTTGGCTCTAAAAAATATATACAAGAAATTATAGTTCATCCTCTTTCTATACCTTATTACAAGATTTCAATATGATTCTTAGAGAGAAGGTTATGATGATTTTCCCTAGGTCATCTGTTTGGAATGTAATTTAGGAGTCTGCAAAAGGAACAAATTGCTCAGATCACATCTCTGCAAATATAATGTGAAAAGCTCTTAAATTTGGACCCAAGGTTCAGTGCCATTTCACCTAAAATAGGTTTTGTTTTAGCTTCTAAAACGTCGTAGAAAAAGGGTTATAGTCAACATGACACGATGACCTATTTGGAGCAGCGAAACCCTGGAATCCAAAGCTCTCATTCCAAATGTTATGAAACCAACTCACAAAAAGATAGAAAAGATAGATCAACACCTTGGAATTCAGCCTCTTCGAGAGGGACAACCTCCTTTACATTACATAAATGAACAATTCTTGGATGATTCAAATGACAAAACCTCCTTTCTATATATAGGAGTCTAAGGAGTTACAATATAACCCCACTGACCTAACAATAATAATATAAAGCCACGAAAATAGAAATAGAGGGATTATATGGGGCACAATAATAACAATATGGGGATAGTAGGGGCAAAACAATATTAATAAACGATACAACTACAATAGTAATGGGGTAATCACTAGTATCATAGGGACCTAACAAAGCTCCTCTTTCTTTATCTAGAAGTAAAGCTAGATTTTTGAAAATGAAATCAATGAGATATTGTATCATATATAATGCTTTATTTTGGAAAGATAATGGTGGTATTCTATTAAATTTTTTACTAAAAGATGAATCTGTTGAGATTATGCAAGAATTTCATGGAGGAGATTGTGGAGGAGACCTGTATTGGAAAACAATTGCTGACAAGATTCTAAGGGCTAGTTTTTACTCCCCCACTCTTTTTGTAGATGTCAAGAAACACGTGACCTCCAGTCATAAGTTTCAAATATTTGGGGATAAAAGGAATCTTTTACTCTACCTCTCAAACCAATATCCGTAGAAGTGTCATTTCACAATGGAGTTTAGACTTCATTGGAGAAATTCACCGAGCCTCCTCAGCCCGACATAAATGGATTTTGGTAGCCACTGATTACTTCACCAAATGAATAGAAGCCATCCCTTGTAAACAAGCAAATGACTTTCCCATTATCTCATTCCTTGAAAGCAATATCCTGTCAATATTTGGATGCCCCCAAAAGCTCATTACTGATAATGCATTTGCTTTTAAATCCAAGAAAATGGTAGACTTTTGTAACAAATATCATATTACCCTTGGCCATTACACTGCCTATTACCTTCAAGATAATGGACTTGCAGAATCCTCTAAAAAAAGCCTGATCAATATCATTAAGAAACTGTTGGAAGACAATAAGAAGACATGGAATAAAAAATTGGTCAATGCCTTATGGGCAGACATAATAACTACCAAAAATTCCATTGGTACATCTCCTTATCAGTTAGTATATGGAATGGATGTTGGTTTTCCATCCTCTTTAGGAGTGCAAGTGATGAATATCATCTAAGATTTGTATCCTCATAATGTGTTGTCAATTCTTCTGTAAAAATTGCCCAAGTGATAATTTGTTTACGAGAGCAAATCCATTGATACCATACAAACTGATTTGGTTCCAAATATAAATTTGAAATACATACCTTTTGTGTGTTTTGCACATTATTGAGATCGAAAAATTACTCCATCTGTAATATCCATGTTGCGAGATCCTTGCCATCAATCTTCCTGATATCGATTTTCGGAATATAGTGGGTCCTCGGTCCAATATTAGAGTCTATGAAATAATGATTAACATTTCTTTTGTTCTCATCATGAGTTTCCTTTACTACCCTTTCACCATTAGTAATCATTTCTTGTAGAAACTTTGTCAAATCTATCTTCAAACCTGTCTTTCAAATCATCCATCTTAGCTTCCATGTCATTCATCTTAGCTTCTACACCTTTCTTTAAACCATCCATCTTAGATTCTATTACTTTTTTTGGAAGTGACACTTGTTTCACTTGGTCTCATAATTTTGATATATCATGTTGCATTTCTTCTTCTTCTTCATGAGTCATGCTAGAGCTTTCATGTTGCTTACTAGGTGTTTGCATTTTCTTTCCTCGAGGCATCAATTATCGATAATAATGCTTTAATATGCCCTTTGAATACCTTCAAACTAATTTTTCAAACTGAGCTTATGCAAAAATTTAAAAAAACTACACACCTTTTTTCACTTTGTAGGAGCTTTGATATTGAATTTGATGTATCTCTGTAATTTTGAATCATCCTGCTCTGAAATTGCAACCTACCATAGCCCTCTGCATCCTCTTTCCAATGCCACCATTCTAATCCAAATTGGATTCTCCAGGGAAGATTTATGCCAAGTCTCCCATAGTGACCTAATTATAGACTAGTTGAGTAGAGAAAACTTGTACGACATGCCATGAGTCACTGTTTCGACCTTTGGCTCTAAAAAATATATACAAGAAATTATAGTCCATCCTCTTTCTATACCTTATTACAAGATTTCAATCTGATTCTTAGAGAGAAGGTTATGATGATTTTCCGTAGGTCACCTGTTTGGAATGTAATTCAGGAGTCTACAAAAGGAACAAATTCCTCAGATCACATCTCTGCAAATATAGTGTGAAAAGCTCCTAAATTTGGACCCAAGGTTCAGTGTGATTTCACATAAAATAGGTTTTGTTTTAGCTTCTAAAACGTCGCAGAAAAAAAGTTATAGTCAACATGCCATGATGACCTATTTGGAGCAGCGAAACCCTGGAATCCAAAGCTCTCATTCCAAATGTTATGAAACCAACTCACAAAAAGATAGAAAAGATAGATCAACACCTTAGAATTCAGCCTCTTTGAGGGGGACAACCTCCTTTACGTTACATAAATGAACAATTCTTGGATGATTCAAATGACAAAACCTCCTTTCTATATATAGGAGTCTAAGGAGTCACAATATAACCCCACTGACCTAACAATAATAATATAAAGCGACAAAAATAGCAATAGAGGGATTATATGGGGTACAATAATAACAATATGGGGACAGTAGGGGCACAAAAATATTAATAAAGGATACAATTACAATTGTAATGGGGTAATCACTAGTACCATAGGGACCTAACAAAGCTCCTCTTGCTTTATCTAGAAGTAAAGCTAGATTTTTGAAAATGAAATCAATGAGATATTATATCATATATAATGCTTTATTTTGGAAATATAATGGTGGTATTCTATTAATTTTTTTACTAAAATATGAATCTGATGAGATTATGCAAGAATTTCATGGAGGAGACTTGTATTGGAAAACAATTGCTGACAAGATTCTGAGGGCTAGTTTTTACTCCCCCACTCTTTTTGCAGATGTCAAGAAACACGTGACCTCCAGTCATAAGTTTCAAATATTTGGGGATAAAAGGAATCTTTTACCTCTACCTCTCAAACCAATATCCGTAGAAGTGTCATTTCAACAATGGAGTTTAGACTTCATTGGAGAAATTCACCGAGCCTCCTCAGCCCGACATAAATGGATTTTGGTAGGCATTGATTACTTCACCAAATGAATAGAAGCCATCCCTTGTAAACAAGAAAATGACTTTCCCATTATCTCATTCCTTGAAAGAAATATCCTGTCAATATTTGGATGCCCCCAAAAGCTCATTACTGATAATGCATTTGCTTTTAAATCCAAGAAAATGGTAGACTTTTGTAACAAATATCATATTACCCTTGGCCATTACACTGCCTATTACCTTCAAGGTAATGGACTTGCAGAATCCTCTAACAAAAGCCTGATCAATATCATTAAGAAACTGTTGGAAGACAATAGGAAGACATGGAATAAAAAATTGGTCAATGCCTTATGGGCAGACATAATAACTACCAAAAATTCCATTGGTACATCTCCTTATCAGTTAGTATATGGAATGGATGTTGGTTTTCCATCCTCTTTAGGAGTGCAAGTGATGAATATCATCTAAGATTTGTAGGTAGAACCAAATGCTACCCAAAGGAGGAGAAATCAAACAATACACTTACGACAAACCAAAGAAGAATTATATGTCAAATCACAAGTAATCTAGGATAAAATCAAAAAGGTTTTTGACAAAAGGACTAAAGCTGATGATTTCCACATAGGTGACAAAGTACTTAAATGGGATTCTAGAAGAGAAGACAAAGGCAAACATGGAAAATTTGATTTCCTATGGCAAGGCCCTTATGTCATTTATGGTTACAGAGGTAACAGTGCATTTTTCTTGAGATAATTAGATGGAACAGATCTACCAGTAGAACATGTCAATGGTATAATGTTGAAGCATTACTTATCCACAGATTAACAGTAGTTCACTTTATTTTAATCATTGTATATAACATTGCAGAGTTTAGATTGGATTAGATGGTAATCTTTTGAAGTTGAAGCTTGGAGAGAAGGCCCTGATCTTTGAAGGGTTCACCATAATAAGTACGAATAAAGGAGAATCACAGAAGACCAGTTTACAGGATAACCACAGTCACAGTTCCAAAGGCTACTCATCTTAAAGTTCTTGACATTTTACCAGGAAATGTCATCCCCATGAGGAGCCACTGTTAGGGTCCTATAATAATAGGATTCATAATTTTGAATTGGCTATGGTTAGTCTTGTAATATTGTACATACTTATTCTTTTTGTAAAATGTTTTCCATATTAAAAATTTAAAAAAAATGTAAAGAGGGTATGTCCTAAAAAAATAATCAAAGGACAAAAAGAAAGAAAAATATATAATAAAAAAAAAAGTTGAAAAATATAACCCTAAAAGGAATAAAATAGATCCTGAAGTGTGCAAATTCAAATGCCACTACTTTTACTTTTTTTTGAAAAATAAGTTTTTTGTAGCTTGTCACAAATTACACAATCCATGATGGTCAAATAGCTTAATCTTGACTTATTCGTGCTTTAAATTTTATGTTGATAGATAGAGAATAAAGATCTAGCTAGATTGTTTAACCTTGTCAGATCACTAGTTAGGTAGAGAATAAAAATGAGCTCATCAGCTTAATCTGAGCCATTGGAAGTTATAAGGTTAGAATTAGATAGTTTTCTTGTCAAAATAAAAGGAAATAAAGGGTCAGCAAGCCCAAGTGCACCCAATAAAGTGAAGAAAAAAATGCTAGGATAAATAAAGGGTAGGTAGAAGAAAGGTTGAAAATGTACAAGTTTGTTGAGTCAAAGGCACATTTATCATGCTTAATCCTATGTTTCAAGTGCAGGAGCATTTATGAGAAAGAAAAGATGTTCACAAGCTGGTTTAACTAATTTCCCCTCATTTTACTATGCCCCCAAATGCTTATTTGCTAATTTCACCATTATCCCTTTATTAGTTATAAATCCCCTTTTCCTCTCATTTTGACCTTACCTCTTAGTTTCACACATTTCCCTAGTAATTACAATTCAAAAATCATTCCCCTACCGAAAACCCCTTTTCCCTAGTGTGAAACCCATTTCCCATTGCAAATATTACTCTCCCCCTATTAGGTCCCTATAATACTAGTGATTACCCCATTACTATTGTAGTTGTATCCCTTATTAATATTGTTGTGCTGCTATTGTCCCCATATTGTTATTATTGTGCCCCATAGAATCCCTCTATTATTATTTTTGTGCCTTTATATTATTATTGTTAGGTCGGCTCGGTTATATTGTGACTCCTTAGACTCCTATATATAGAAAGGAGGTTTTGTGATTGGAATCATCAAGGAATCATTCATTTGTGTAATGTAAAGGAGGTTGCCCCCTCGAAGAGGCTGAATTTTAAGGTATTTATCTATATTTTTGTGAGTTGGTTTTATAACATTTGGTATTAGAGCTTTTGGATTCTAGGGTTTTGCTGCTCCAAATAGGTCATCGTGGCATTTTCGCTGTAACTTTTTTCTGCAACGTTTCAGAAGCGGAAAAACAAACCCATTTGAGATGAAATTGCACTAAACCTCAGATCCAAATTTTAGATCTTTTTGCACTATATTTGCGGAGATATGATCTGAGGAAGTTGGTCTTTTTGTAGACTCCTGAATTACATTCCGAACAGGTGACCTGGGGAAAATTGTCATAAATTTCTCTCTAAGCATCAGATTGAGATTTTGTAAAATGATATGGAAAGAGGACAGACTGTGGTTTCTTGTGCATATTTTTCATAGCCAAAGGTCGAAATAGGGACACGTGGCCAATCGTAGAAGTTTGCTCTACTGAACTAGTCTATAATCACGTCACTATGGGAGATTTGGCATAACTCTTCCTTGGAGAATCAAATTTGGATCAAACTAGTGGCATTGGAAAGAGAACACAGAGGGCTACTAGGGATAACAATTTCAAAACTCGATGATCCGAAATCACAGAGATACATCAGAGGCAATATCGAGCTCCTACAAAGTGAAAAAAGGTGTGTAGATTTTTTTAAATTCTTGCTTAAGCTTGGTTTGAAAAATTATTTTGAAGGAATTCAAAGGGCTTAGTAGAGAATTATTAATGGTAATTGATGCCCCAAGGAAATAAAATTCAAACACCTACTAAGCAACTTGAAAGCTCTAGCATGACTCATGAAGAAGAGGAAGAAATGCTACATGATATATCAAAATTACAAGACCAAGTGCAACAAATGTCACTCTCACAAAGGCTAACAGAAGCTAAGATAAATGGCGTGGAAGTTAAGATGAATGGCATGGAAGCTAAGATGGACAATTGGAAGATATATTTGAACACAAATTTGAAGACAGGCATGGCAGATTTGAAGACAGATTTAACAAATTTTTTACAAGAAATACTTACTAATGGTGAAAGGGTAGTAAATGAAACTGATGATGTGAACAAAAGAAATGTTAATCATGATTTCATAGATTCTAATGTTGGATCGAAGGCCCACCATATTCCAAAAATTGATATGAGGAAGTTTGATGGCAAGGATCCCGCAACATGGATATTACAGATGGAGCAATTTTTCGATCTCAATAATGTGCAAAACACACAAAAGGTATGTATTTCAACTTTATATTTGGAACCAAATCAGTTTGTATCGTATCAATGGCTTTGCTCTCGTAAACAAATTATCACTTGGAGAATTTTTATTGAAGAATTGACAGCACATTATGAGGATACAAAAGACAACATCTTTTTTAGCCAATTGATAAGTCTCAAACAAAAGGGTTCAATAATGGAGCACATTGAAGAGTTCCAAAAATTGAACATAAGGGTAAAAAATATTCTAGAGGAACATAGGATTGATGTGTTCATAGAGAATTTAAAGGATAATATCCAACATTATGTTTGCCTTTGGGAACCTGATTCATTAGAGAAGGCATTCAGGTTAACAAGAAAAATGGAAAGCAAAATTATGGCAACCAGGAAGCATACCACTCACAACTATAAAGATGGAAGTGTTGTTGCCCCTAGTATTCCACAACCTATAAGGTTGACACGAAAAAAATTGGAATAAAAAGAGCAAAAGGGCTTTGTTACAGTTGTGATAGCAAATACACTAAAGGTCATAAGTGTGCTGAGAAGAAATTATTCTACACAGATTGTGAAGAGGAAGAAGAAGAGCAAGAAAGGTCAAAAGAAGAGGATATACTCTAGGAACAAAGCCTAGATAAAGAAGAAATGAATCCGAACATATCTTGTAATGCATTGGCTGGAATTACCACTCCTCAACCATCAAGATAGAAAGGACATATTCAAGAAGAAAAAGGTAATAATGTTTGATTGTTCAGGAAGTACGCAAATTTTATTCATTGTAAGGTTAGCAAAAGCATTGAATTGCTTCCTATATCCACATCAGAGTGTCAAGTGATGGTTGCAAATGGAGGAACAATAAATTGCTTTGGAAAGTGCCATAATATCAAGCTATCCATGGGAGAATATGTATTGACTAGCTCAATGCTTTCCATTCCAATGGGAGGTGCTAATCCTGTACTAGGAGTCCAATGGCTACAATGCTTGGGTACAATAGTTTAATTTTGAAGAACGTTTCATGAAATTTTCTGTGGAAGGAAAGAAATTTGAATTAAGGGGTATTGTAGGGAAACTAGGAATGATAATCAGCTCTAACGGTATGACAAAGCTTCTAAGAAAGAAACAAAGAGGTATAATTAGACAATTATGTTCGCTAGATGTTTCCACATCGAAATCATCTATTTCTCCAGATCTCCAAAAAGTCTTGAACAATCATTCCAAGGTATTTGAGACTCCCAAAGGTCTCCCACCTATTCATGATCATGATCTTGCTATTCATCTGATTCTAGGAATTGTTCCTCCAAACATTAGGCCGTACTGATATCCCTATGCCTAAAAGAGTGAAATTGAATGTATGGTTGCAGAAATGCTAAAGGCTGGTATAATTCAACCTACTCAAAGTTCTTTCTCTGATCCAGTAGTATTGGTACACAAGAAGGATGGATCATGGCACATGTGTCTAGATTATAGGGAGCTCAACAAGCTCACTCTTAAAGATAAGTTTCCCATTCCTGTCATTGATAAATTACTGGATGAATTGCATGGATCAATTTACTTCACCAAGTTGTATCTTCATTCAGGATATCATCAAATTAGAATGAAAGTTGAAGACATTCCAAAAACAACATTTAGAACTCATGAGGGTCATTATGAATTTTTGGTCATGCCTTTTGGCCTTACCAATGCACCTTCTACATTTCAAGGTTTGATGAATTCCATTTTCAACCCTTCCTTAGAAAATTTGTGTTAGTATT
>APFE030423151.1:97243-139145 GCA_000404065.3 Pinus taeda | reverse complement strand
AGCTGTAGCGCTCGAGAGATCACCCTTCACAGATTCGCTTTCCACTTCAATTTCATATAGATCGAGCTTTTGAAACAATAACCCAATATTTCAGATCTTAAGATATTCAACCCAAAAGCATACACAAGCCAAATTATCTCCTTTGCTTTATATAGGCAAGCTCTCTTCCTCAAATCATGAACCAATACCACGGGCCAAAACCATAACAAACCAATACCATCAACTCAATACTAGGGATCAACACGTCTTGTCGAGATGCCATGGTCCAAAAACCATAGGTACAAATTCCAAGGACTAACTACCATGGACCAAAGGTAAGTTTTCCCACATGAAATAAACTTTTCTCTGCATAAAATTCCGTGAACTTTTCTCCACATGAAATAAACTTTGATAAACTTTTCTCTGCATAAAATTCCGCGTGAACTTTTCTCCTACGTACTTCTTAATTCTCATCATATTGAGAGCCATGCCATGGGTGTTTCCATCAAGTACAACATCTGTAACATATAACCATACCAGAAACATAATGCCAACACCTTTGTGATTTCTTCCCATATATTTCTTTTGCTAAATCCAACTTGTTTCCTATCAAATAATCTGTGAGTTCTTTCTTCAACATTTCCACTTGGCCTTTGAATCTGTTTCTTTCAGTTGTGCGTGAACTGTCTGATATAGACTTCATAAGCCGTAATTCTTTGAGTTCATCCTTTAGTTTATTAATTTCTCCTATCTGGATAGACAGGTTCTGAACAACTTCAGTAAGTTTTTTAGCTCCTTCTATTGTACCTGTTGTTGATGTAGTGGTTGAAGTAGAAACTTTGGTGATGGGAATTGTTGCAAGAGAGACTACATCCACTGAAGTTTGAATGTTCCTAATAGTTTCCTCCTTCTCCTTAACCAATTTCTCCATCCGCTCCACCATTTGGTTTATTTCCAAATTTTGTTCTACGATGACCTTCATCATATCTAACTTTTGAGTCTTTGTCTCCTTGATTTATTTGGCCATTGGATCCTCAGGTGTTGGTAGTTTCAGCTATTTCTTTAATGCTACAACCTCAGTGTTCTTTTTTTTAATGAGCTCCTCTGCAGCATTTATGTTTGATGGATCATATCCCATCCTTAGCACTATATTTTCCAAGGATTTAATCTTGGTATCCTTTGCAAATGAGGACACCTTCTATAAATTTAATTGTGACTGAATGTTGGCCAATGTAACCTACATTTTTGACAAACTCATAGCAGTGTTTGTTAAGGTTGAAGAAATCATCTGTCCAGCTTATTTGTGCATATCAATTTGATCAATTGGATGCACATAATTGACATTAAACTCAAAAGAAGTGTGTTTCTAGTATTTTACTGTAGCCTTCAGCTGAGGAACTTGGGCCTACAAGAAAGCCATTTGCATCTTCCGCTTCTCAGATTTGAAGACTAAAAGAGGCCTGGCTTGAGAGCTGGAAGAATTCTTCCTAAACAAGGTGTAAGCATCTAACTTCAATTCTTCATTATTTTCTTTGATTTCACTAAAAACATGGAAGATATCTTCCTCTTTATTCTCTGGAATGCCTCCAACAATTTGGACTATTATTGTTCATGAGAAGTGGTAGATTGAGTTGGAGATTGTATAGATTGTTCACCAGACTGTGAATCAATATTCATAGGGACCCTTTGTTTCTTTTTCCTATGAAATACCTTGAGGCCTTGGCTTGTTTCCTCTATTGCAGGTGAATATTGTTCTTCCCTCCCTCTCTTGGTTGTCTTTTCCTGTGCAATTGCAGTTTGCATATTTGATGTAGAGTCTGCCTGCTCCTCAGCCTCCTGGAGAGTATTCTCATTCCATTCCAACTGATTCTTGAACTGTTCTATCTCAGGCCTAGCTGTATGATGATATGGTGTGAACTTATTTTCCACCCTGAGTTTGGAGATGACTCCCAATGGGTCATATGACCAAGAAAAACTGAGAGCAAATTTCATTTCTTTTAATAGTTTATCAACTTCCTCCCCTGCTATCTTGGTATTACAAATGAAGGGACCAACTTAAGCAATAAGCTTAAGTTGTGATTTATTTTTGGTAGCTACAAAATGTACTTCATTTGCATTCATTATTTTCCTCAAGTACTCTAGTGCAAATATTCTAACAAGGAGGTACTTTGGCAGTTTGTAGGGTGGAATCTCACAGCCAAAAACCCTGATTTCTATGTAGTTTTATTAGCAATACCAATCTCCTATTGCAACTTGATCTATGAACTAAAGTTCTTTGACAATCTCCTCAGTAATCCTTGGTAATGGAGTCCTGCTCATAAGGCTAAGGGCTAGATGAATAAATAGTTCTATGAACTACTTGTATGCGAATTCTTCTTTCTCCTTCATCCCCATTGAAGTCCAGAAAATCACTAACTATTGTTGTCCTTCTTCATCAAGTTTCTACAAAGAAAATGAGAATTTGTCTCCCTAAAAATATATAGAAAGATAAACAAGTACTGAAGCATACTTGAATACTTCTTCAAAGTTAAATTTGATAAATGTCTTATGTATGGTTTCAGCTTTGAAATGACTGAAATCATAAATAATAGTAGGCTTAGAATCAGAAGAAAACATGGATAAGAAACCAAGGATGGCTTCATTGACAGACTGATCAAAGTGATAACCAATCAAATAGGATAGGATAGTAGTAATATGCATGTTTCTATCAAGAAACATAGATGAATCATAAGGGGGATTTCTCTTTGGTAGAGGACTACCAATTGCTAAAAATAATTCCAGAGTCAGGGATCTCTTGGTAAAGTCTAGTTTGTTACAAGCTTCTATCAGGTTTTCATGGGAAAAAGGATGAGTCGGTGTAGTGGCAGGGGCCTGCAACATTTTCTCAATTGAACCAGCAATAATGGGACAGGGGATTTCTCTAGTAGATGAGATAATTTCTCTTTGGTTGGGATCATAGGATTCATGGCACTTTCTCACAAAGTCTGGAGCTCTATGTATTTGTGTAAAAATATAGTGGGGTAATTGGGATTCCCAGAGCCCAATTTCATCACTTTGGTCAATTAGCTGCTCTTCACATTAGCAATAAATTTCAAATAAATCAAATTGAGAAGAAGTCCCAATGATTTTGCAATCCTTGTAAACTAATGGAGAATGGTGGAAATCAATCTATGGGTGAATTAGAGGATTGAAACCTCTGCGATTGCTTTTCCCTTGGGATGCATTTTGTCAAATGAAACGGCAGACTGTAAATGAAAAAATGATAAAAGGAGTTACTAGAGTGGAGACATGTAACTAACAAGTGGACCTAGAAGATGTGCTTACAAACAAGACAAGTGGCTGCTAGAATGTCGAATAGTAGCTGAGCTGTTGAGCAGGTGGGCTTGAAGAATAATCTTGGTCGCAGAAGTTAACTGTGTAACCTTTGAAATGCTTGAAACAATGTTTATAAAGAGAAAAATGGAGTGGGAGAATGGAGCCAAACGTTTGAAAGTTCATTAATTATCCAATGGGTTAATTAACGGACATTTGGTTATAAATGCATGGGAGCGGAAATGAATGGGAAACGGATAGGTGACATAAGATTAGACGGGAGATATGAAGTGAAACGTGATGTGGAGGTTGTTAGTTTCAATCTTTACAGCCTTCCTCCAGTGATCAAACATGCTCTTACAAAATGATTTTAAGGTGTCAAGGTCAAATTTTGTCATTTCAGTGAGTCTTCAAGCACAATTTGGTCACTAGGAATTAGGTCTAGGGTTTGATTTTAACCTTGTCAAAGTTGTCCAAATGTCGGTCCATGTCACCATTCAACTGAGTGTACCATCATTCAAAGGGTTGTCATTATCATGTCAAGTTCCACTGGGTCATTTTACACCTTGTTTATGCTTCAATTTCGCCTAGGTAAGGTCATTTCCCTCTCCTAGGGTTTTGAAGGCAATTTCTCTTGGACGATCAAATCATCGGCAGAACTTGTATCCTGATGTTCATACAACTTCCCCTATCCTTAAAGTATCTTATCCAACACTTCCAATCACTGAAATCTCCCAAATTCATCATTTTCGCACAAACCCTAGTTTCTTGCTACAACCTGGCAACTTTCTAGGTTGGGCCTGTGTTTTGCCCTTTTAGACCCCTTCCCCTCACTCAATTTTAGAGATTTCACTTTCCCCTACTTCCTAACATCCCTCCATACTTCCCAAAATTCCCTCAAGAATTTAGAAGTTCCCTATCCCCTTCATTTCACTTCATTTCGACAAATCTCTTATTCCACACATTAGGGTACATTTCACTCAAAAGATGTTTCTGAGCAAGGAAAGATGAATTTGGGAAACCTAAGAGACATTTTTGTCCAAAACATGCCAAGGAAGAAAAATCTCCTTCACGTTTTACACGGGTGTCATGGTTTTGGAGAAATCTCAAAATATAGGTGCCTTGAGAGAATTGATGCACCTCTGAAGTGACCTTGGGAAAATCAAATTTTCTCCTAGCTCAGTTGGCCAAATGACTTTCTTGATGAGCCAAATGATAACTAGACACAAAGCGGTTTCCAATGAACTATCATGAGCTTAATTTGGAGTTGAGGAAGGCATTCAAAAGTTGACTGTAACAGCACTCTGCCTTGAGGCAGCCTCACTGGGCACATTTTGACCAGTCTTGGGAGCTTTGATTTTTGACAGGGAAAATGAACTCCAAATTGAAACGTTCTAGTTGGGTTGGAAAGTAGACTCAAGGAATTTTCCAACGAGCTATCCTACACCCAATTTGGACACCGGGAAGGCCTCCAAACGTTGTCTACAAAAGAGAGCGATGCACAGAGAGAGCGCGGTGCACTGGGAGAGAGTTTCCAATGTAAAATTTACACTGGCGCGATGCACACAGAGAGCACGGTGCACAGGGAAAAAGGGGCTGAAATTGTGCCAAATCACCTCCAAATTTTTGTGAAGTCTATCAAATTGAAAGGTAGGCTCTTTGACATCATTTTTTCATCAAGTTTTATCGATGATATGATGGTTTATACCGATGTTTGAATGCAACGAAATGCATAAAATCAACCATAAGAAATCACCAAGAACCATGATGGCTAGGGTTGCTAAAGTGTGTTGGTAGTGCCAAGGTTCCATTCCACCCATCATCTTCCCCTCACCTACCATTTTTCCTATCCTCCCTTTCTCATTTTTCCTAATATCCCTGCCCTAAATTACTACCCAACCCTCTCCCCTATCCTTCCACTATTTGGTCAACATGAAACCCTAAACCCTACCATATAAAAATCTCCAAACTCCTCCCATGTCCCTAAACAAAATTCTCCCTATAACCCCTGTTCCCATTACATCATTCCCTTCCTAATACTCCCTGCTTCATTGTTCCCCTTGGTAACATATATTACAAAGGCACCCAGCCTCACACCATCATCAAAGAGCAGCCTAATCACAGTCCATACTACAGTCATGACATCACAACATTCGTCAGAGTATGAGGAGGAGACCCACAGTGACACAGCTTCAGGAGAAAGATGCTAAGATCAAAGAGCTGAGGGATAATGTTTCTAAGACCAATTTCATGGTTTGACTCTTAGAGCAGGATAATAAGAAATTGAAGGTGATTCAGATGAGCATCAAGAGCCAGTGACAAGGAAGAATCCAAATACTGGAGGACTCAAAAGGGAACTTCAGCAACAAAGGGAGCAGATGTCTTCGGTTGACCTAATTGCAGGAGAAATCAATGAAAATAGGGAGTTTTGGCGCGACAAAGTAAATTTCAATTTAAGCAATCTTCTTAAGAGGGCCAAAAGAGGCAACAAATTTCAAAGACACATGGCTGCTCATTGCTACACAAGGAATTAGGTCTCCAAAGTCAAAATCAAGCAGTTGAAGAAAATACTCTAGGAAACCCTAATCAGGAAAAAAGAGAGGGTTAAGTTGGATTTTCTTGCTGATGCTTCCCTCAGAGAAACCAAGGACAGGAACATGCTCAGGAACATGAAAGACCACAATTGGGCACGGAACAAAGTTCGCAAGGCACAAATAAGGAATTTGAAGGCAAACCTAAAGAAGGCATCAAAAAGGCAAAAGAGGCAAAGAGAGCATGATCGACTCCGGATATTGACCGAGGCAATCCTTGGCCCACCATAACACTTAATGAAGAAGCTCTAGACCAAATTTCAAGAAATTTAGAGCACATTCTGAAATTTTGAAATTTTTTGGACAAAAAACAGGAAATTCCTCCCTATGCGTTGTGCACCCTGCACCGCGCTAAAATTCTAGCACTCCAATCGAGAAAAGGTTTGCATTTTTGGATTCAGCATCGAAAAATACATCTACTGGTGTCCGAGCTAGAAATTTTGATAATTTTTGGGTCTCCTAAAGGTTAAAAAAACACCCAAAAATGGCCTTTCTGCCACTTTTTGGACACACAGAAAGCAGTCTTGGGAGGATGAATATTTGGACGGGCAAATGAGCTTCAAATTAAGAAATTCTAGTGGGGTTAAAAAATAGACAGGCCAAGCTTTCCAACAAGACCACTTGGGCACATTTTGGACATTTGCAATTGCCCCAAAATAGGCCCAAAAGTAGCGCAACGCACAGAGAAAAGCATGGTGCACAGAGGAAATTTTGCCCAGTTTGCTCCCATTTCGCGAAATTTCGGGTCGCGACTTCTCCAAGTGGGCCCGGTCATCCACTCTTTGTTTTTTTGGCGCCAAAGGTGGCTTTTAAAGATTTTTCTCTCCAGGTGGGCATATATCCAAGTGGCGAAGAATGTAAAGGGTCACCACATGCCAAATGTCATGCTTGAGAGCGTTGCACCTGTAGCTGATGGTTGGCTCTCCATCTCCATTTCGAAATGATTTGAGTAACTTCCCAACCCCTAGGCATTCTATCTCTTCCTCACACATTCTATATATTGTATGCAAGCTATTTGCAATGGGTTGGTTGGCTTGTAACTTCTGGGAGACTGTGGGAAAGAAACTTTGTTTCTGCACTGTATATTTTTACAGAGAATTAATGAAAGGGAGCGGCTTTGTTTCATGAGATTCCTGTGGTTGTGAGTGTAGCAAGTGTGTCTCTTATGTCTCATATGTATCTTGCTATGTTTCATAGTTCATTTTGCATTCATTTCTGGTGAAGTTATCGAGTGAGATCAGGTAGAATTCAATTCTATTGCTCTACCTGTGGGAAAATTTCAAGTGCAGTGTTTCATTCTTCTGTTGAAAAGGATTCATGTTGTCCATGCCCTTTTCACCTTCTTAATCAATATCTCCATTTCTTTGTTATGTTCCATAGTTTCATTTTGTATTCATTTCTGGTGAGATTTTTCGAGTGATATCAGGTAGAATTCAATTTTATTGCTCTACGTGTGGGAAAATTTCATGTACAGTGTTCGTTATTCTGTTGAAAAGGATTCATGTCGCCCATGCCCTTTTCACCTTCTTAATCAATCTTTCTATTCTACCATATTTTAAAATTAAATTGCTATGCTTTCAGCCTACCTTGCCTCACGAAATAATCAGTGCCTTCATGTTAAGTTCTCTGTTCATTGAGGTCCAATGGTCCCATAACATCCCAGAAATACAATCATTCATAAAAATCACTCCTTATATTCATTTTCGTTTACTAGCCTAAGACAAATAGTTTCATTGTAAGTCATCTCAGGCCATTTCATTTACTTATTCACTGAGTGTGACTCGGAGAGAGCCCTCTCCTGTTCTGGTAGGACTAGCTACCATACTAAGCGTGGTTTGTGGTTACCCTGAATTTTGCCTTCTTTCAGCCAGAGATAGATTTAGGTGCTAACATAGTGGCGACTCCACTTGGGAGAAAAATGGTTTGCTTGAAGATTGTTTTGCCCCAGTACATCTACCAATTTCAGATCTGATGGTTGATGGTGAACAACTATCAGACATAAGAAGACGACTGAAATCATTCACCTGGCGACTCCATTCGCTGAAGAATCCCACAATCGGTGCTTCATGGTGACTCCACTAGAGGACTAACTCTTTCTCTGTGAAAATGGAAGGATCTTACACAAAGTTCGGGTATCCAAATTGGAATGGTATTCAGATTCTACTCTGCTTTCTTGTAAATTACTTCTTCGTTGTTCTTGAAGCTGCCCTAAAAGTTTTTCAGAACTTTTTGTATGATAAAGGTGATCAAAATATTCACTCGACCTATTCAAAAAGTGTAAATAGTGAGTTTCCCTTTGATCCTGGCTTCCTTACTTTTCCTACATCTTATGATGACTCTCTTCAGAGTGATGAGCCTAAAGAAAACAAAACTGATTCCATAGCTCTAGTACATATCCCTACAGCTGTTATAATCCCAGATAGGTATAAACCTCTTGTTTTACCTTCTGTTATTCATGCTTTCCCAAAAAACTATGATCTATACTTGCCAAGATTTGACGATGAATGTAAGAATGTCAATGCTGAGCAACATGTGCAGAATGTTGGGGATTTTCTAGACCTTTATGAAATTGATGAAGAAGATGTTAGTATAAGGCTTTTTGTGCTTTCTTTGCAAGGCAAAGTCAAGAGCTGGTTCAAAGCCCTACCCGATGTGAGCATCACAGATTTACAGCAGTTCATCAAAGTTTTTCTTGACAGGTGGAGGATCAGACAGAACCTTTTCCTTATCGTAGAAGAGTATAATCAGCTGAAAATATTGCCAGGAGAGACAGTACAACAATTTTCAGCAAGATTTAATCAAGTTTATTATTCGATGCTGGTTGATATAAGACCTAATCCTGGATATGCTCTCTTGCACTACCTGGGTGCCTATGATCTGGAAATGGAGTTTCAGCTGAGAGAAAAGAATGTCGCAACACTTGAAGAGATGTAGAACAAAGCAGTAAATGTAGAGGCTCATTTTTTGATTAGAAGGGCAAGGTTGAAATAAGAAGAGATGAAAAACGTGGATCTAGAGAAAACTACACCTTCATAGGAAAAGCTTGACATTTTGGTGAGTGTAGTAGAAGAAATGGTGAGAAAAATGACTACAAAAGATGAAAATGGCGTTCATGAACAAGTGGCTGATCCAAAACATTTTGTTTCTTATCTCAGTAGTCATAAGGATTGTATTGTAGATCATCTTGGAGAAGAAAGACCTATTGATATGACATGTATGCTTTATGACGTGTTTTATACTGACAATTTGCCTTAGTTTGATTAGTATGATGATGATGATTATGCTCTCCAAACAGAAGCTAATCTTGCAAACAAATCAGCAGCTAGTTTATGGGATGAGGAAGTTCGCTTACAGCAGCTCGAGTACAGTGATCAACCAAGGCATATTAGCTATGGAAACGATGAGGAAAGTGCAACAGATTTTGAGGTAAGTGAAGGATCTTTGCCTTTGTGCTTTGATTCATGTTAGTTCATTAGAGATAATTTCCATGCAATCAGACATCATCTACTGACAAATCTTGATTTGGATCCTCTTGAGGGAGATGAAAAATTTGTTCCATACTTCTTATATTCAGAGTTCCAGCCCCCAAATTCCATTAATAGTCAGGTTGCACATGAAGACATAAAAGCTGGCTTATATGATCAACGATACGAGAAGATTCCTTACCTCTCCGTTTTGAATCATTTCAGTTTTTGCGGGGTAAATTGCATAGTAAATATTCAAATGAAAAGCTTGTATGAAATCAACAATCTCTCAGTTTTAATGTTGAAGATGAGACAGATGGCGAAATTTTTGAGCAGGTTGTTAATAAGAAATCTTCCCCTGAAATGATTGGTGAAATCATTTTGGATACAAAACCAGATTTGCAGCCACCAAACACAATTCAAGGTCAAATTATAGATGAAGGTGAGGCATGCAAGAGGATTATGTACCCTTGTGTTATGAAGCATTTCAGTTTATAAGGTTGAATCTTCGTAATATCTCTAAGGAAAAGGATGACAGTCCGGTGAACAACTTTATAGATCAGCGGGTTAAAGATTTCCATATGGCTGGAAATGATGAAAGAAGAAGTTTTGTTTCAGATCTGGTGGAAATAAAAGATGATATGCAAGAAAATGATGTTCCAATCTCAGATAATGGCGATGATAAATCAGATCAAGAGATAGATGGTGAGGAGGAAAAAGAGAGTTGCATGGTTGAGGCTGCCTCAAATGGAGAAAACAGAGGTACAAACCTAACTAACCTTATCTCACCAGAACTAGATCTTCATGAGGAGGTAGCTCATTCAGTTCATGAACAACAAGATGAGAATTTGGTTCAAGTAAGTGAAAAAGTTTCCTTGGATGAATCATTGGTAGATGGTATGAATGTTAGTGTTGGGTTTCAAGAATCATTTGAAGTTGCTTTTCTCATGATGAATGAATGTGATGAATGTAATGAGAATCTGGCTGTCATATCATATGAAGATGACTTACAATATATTCAGACTACCGAAGATCAGACCATTCAGGATTCCATTCCAGATTCTTCTTCATTTGTTTCATGTTTTGAAATGTGTTTTCAAGAGGAGATTCACTCATCTACCTGTTCAAAATTTTCTGAGGATCAAGAACATACTCATACTGAAGTACATTATGAAGGAAAATCAGAAGCAAAGGAGAAAGACACCTTGTTCTTTCAGCAAGAGGATAGACTTCATGCTTTTCAAGATCCTCTGGCACATCTGTTGCAGTCAGCCGTGAAGGTGTTTATTACAGTATTCAGTGATGAAAAAGATCATGGTCAATTATGTTTTTGGAGGCCCAGTTACCAGTATCTGTTGTTGACCAGAAGATCTGATCCAGACAATCAATCAAGGAGGCATCTACTTGATTGGTTACATTGGAAGACACATTACACATGATTGTACATATTACATTAGTACGCAGGTGGCTGTCATCATGATTTGAAACCCTCGAATCTTGATGGACTGCTGCCATTGAATAAGTTTTGTCAGTTCTTGTTTTAGTTAAGTCAGTCATGAGTAATTTCCTTTTACATAGAGTCAAGTTTTTCAGTCATTTCAGTTCGCATTGAGTCAATTTTAGTCAAGTTTCAGTCAATAACTTGAGTCATGTTGGTTTGTCGGAATAATGGACTCCATAGCCCAATGGACGAAGGCACTGTCTGCTCACCCAAAGATCTGCAGTTCTTGGCACCTCCAAGGAGATGCCATCCCTATTGGAGCCAATGTTAGTGTCATCCTTTGCAACCTTCCTCTAGTGATCAAACATGCTCTTACAAAATTATTTTAAGGTGTCAAGGTCAAATTTTGTCATTTCAGTGAGTCTTCAAGAAAAATTTGGTCACTAGGCATTAGGTCTAGGGTTTGATTTTACCCTTGTCAAATTTGTCCAAATGTCGGTCCATGTCACCATTCAACTGAGTGCACCATCATTCAAAGGGCCTTCATTATCATGTCAAGTCCCACTGGGTCATTTTACACCTTGTTCATGCTTCAGTTGCACCTAGGTAAGGTCATTTCCCTCTCCTAGGGTTTTGATTGAAATTTCTCTTGGATGGTCAAATCATCAAAAAAAATTGTATCCTAATGTTCATAAACCTTCCCCTATCCTTAAAGTACCTTATCAAACACTTCCCATCACTAAAATCCCCCAAATTCCTCATTTTCGCACAAACCCTAGTTTCTTGCTACACCCTGGCAATTTTCTAGGTTGGGCCTGTGTTTTGTCCTTTTAGACCCCTTCCCCTCACTCAATTTTAGAGATTCCACTTTCCCCTACTTCCTAACATCCCTCCATACTTCCCAAAATTCCCTCATTAATTTATAGGTTCCCTATCCCCTTCATTTCACTTCATTTCGACAAATCTCTTGTTCCACACATCGGGGTAGATTTCACTCAAAAGATGTTTCTGAGCAAGGAATGATGAATTTTGGAAACCTGAGAGAGGTTTTTGTCCAAAAAATTCCAAGGAAGAAAAAAATCCTTCACTTTTTACACAGGTGTCATGGTTTTGCAGAAATCTCAAAAATATAGTTGCCTTGGGAGAATTGATGCACCTCTAAAGTGACCATGGGAAAATCAAATTTTCTCCTAGCTCAGTTGGCCAAATGACTTACTTGATGAGCCAAATTATAACTAGACACAAATATATTTCCCATGAGCTATCATGAGCTCAATTTGGAGTTGAGGAAGGCATTCAAAAGTTGACTATAACAGCACTCTACCTTGAGGCAACCTCACTGGGCACATTTTGACTAGTCTTGGGAGATTTGATTTTTTGATAGGGAAAATGAACACCAAATTGAAAAATTCTGGTTGGGTTGGAAAGTAGAGTTAAATACCTTTCCAACGAGCTATCCTGTACTCAATTTGGAGACCGGGAAGGCCTCTAAACGTTTCCTAGAAATGAGCTAGACGCACAGAGAGAGCGCGGCGCACTGCGAGAGAGTTTCCAGTGTAAAATGTACACTGGCGCGACGCACACAGACAGCGCAGTGCACAGGGAAAAAGGGGATGAAATTGTGCCAAATCACCTCCAAATTTTTGTGAAGCCTATCAAATTGAAAGGTAGGCTCTTTGACATCATTTTTTCATCAAGTTTTATCGATGATATGATGGTTTATACCGATGTTTGAATGCAACGAAATGCATAAAATCAACGATAAGAAATCACCAAGAACCATGATGGCTAGAGTTGCTAAAGTGTGTTGGTAGTGCCAAGGTTTCATTCCACCCATAATCTTCCCCTCACCTACCATTCTTCCTATCCTCCCTTTCTCATTCTTCCTAATATCCCTGCCCTAAATTACTACCCAACCCTCCCCCCTATCCTTCCACTATTTGGTCAACATGAAACCCTAAACCCTACCCTATCAAAATACCCAAAATCCTCCCATATCCCTAAACAAAATTCTCCCTATAACCCCTGTTCCCATTACATCATTCCCTTCCTAATACTCCCTGCTTCATTGTTCCCCTTGGTAACAGATATTACAAAGGCACCTAGCCTCACACCATCATCAAAGAGCAGCCTAATCATAGTCCATATTGCAGTCATGACATCACAACATTCGTCAGAGTATGAGGAGGAGACCCACAGTGACATAGCTTCAGGAGAAATATGCTAAGATCAAAGAGCTTAGGGACAATTTTTCTAAGGCCAATTTCATGGTTTGACTCCTAGAGAAGGATAATAAGCAATTGAAGGTGATTTAGATGCTCAAGAGAAAGTGACAAAGAAGAATCCAAATACTAGAGGACTCAAAAGGGAACTTCAGCAACAAAGGGAGCAGATGTCTTCGGTTGACCTAATTGTAGGAGAAATCAATCAAAATAGGGAGTTTTAGCACAACAAAGTAAATTTCCATTTAAACAATCTTCTTAAGAGGGCCAAAAGAGACAACAAATTTCAAAGACACATGGCTGCTCATTGCTACACAAGGAATCAGGTCTCCAAAGTCAAAATCAAGAAGTTGAAGAAAATACTCCAGGAAACCCTAGTGAGGCAAAAGGAGATGGTTAAGTTGGATTTGATTGCTGATGCTTCCCTCAGAGAAAACAAAGACAGGAACATGTTCAGGAACATGAAAGACCACAATTGGGCACAGAACAAAGTTCACAAGGCACGAATAAGGAATTTGAAGGCAAACCTAAAGAAAGCATAAAAAAGGAAAAAGAGGCAAAGAGAGCATGATCGACTCTGGATATTGACTGAGGCAATCCTTGGCCCACCATAACACATAATGAAGAAGCTCCAGACTAAATTTCAAGAAATTTGGAGCACATTTTGAAATTTTGAAATTTTTTGGACAAAAAACAGGAAATTCCTCCCTGCGCAGCGCTAAAATTATAGCACTCCAATTGAGAAAAGGTTTTCATTTTTGGATTCAGCATCAAAAAATACATCTACTGGTGTCCGAGCTAGAAATTTTGATAAGTTTTGGGTCTCCTAAAGGTCAAAAAACACCCAAAAATGGCCTTTCTGCCACTTTTTGGACACACAGAAAGCAATCTTGGGAGAATGAAAATTTGGAGTGGAAAATGAGCTTCAAATTCAGACATTCCAGTGGGGTTAGAAAGTAGTCAGGCCAAGCTTTCCAACAAGCCCACTTGGGCACATTTTGGACATCTGCAAGTGCCCCAACACGCCCAAAAGTAGCGCGATGCACAGAGAAAAACGTGCGGTGCACAGAGGAAATTTTGCCCAGTTTACTCCCGTTTCACGAAATTTCGGGTTGCGACTTCTCCAAGTGGGCCCGGTCATCCACTCTTTGGTTTTTTAGCACCAAATGTGGCTTTTAAAGAGTTTTCTCTCTAGGTGGGCATCTATCCAAGTGGCGAAGAATGCAAAGGGTCACCACATGCCAAATGTCATGCTTGAGAGCGCTGCACCTATAGCTGATGGTTGGCTCTCCATCTCCATTTCGAAATGATTTGAGTAACTTCCCAACCCCTGGGAATTCTATCTCTTCCTCACACATTCCATATATAGTATGCAAGCTATTTGCAATGGGTTGGTTGGCTTGTAACTTCTGGGAGACTATGGGAAATAAACTTTGTTTCTACACTGTATATTTTTACAGAGAATTAATGAAAGGCAGTGTCTCTGTTTCATGAGATTCCTTTGGTTGTGAGTGTAGCAAGTGTGTCTCTTATGTTTCATATTTATCTTGTTATGTTTCATAGTTCATTTCGCATTCATTTCTGGTGAAGTTTTTCGAGTGAGATCAGGTAGAATTCGATTCTATTGCTCTACCTGTGGGAAAATTTCATGTGCAATGTTTCATTCTTCTGTTGAAAAGGATTCATGTTGTCCATGCCCTTTTCACCTTCTTAATCAATCTCTCCATTTCTTTTTTATGTTCCATAGTTTCATTTCGTATTCATTTCTTGTGAGATTTTTCGAGTGAGATCAGGTAGAATTCAATTTTATTGCTCTACGTGTGGGAAAATTTCATGTACAGTGTTTTTTTCTTCTGTTGAAAAGGATTCATGTCGCCCATGCCCTTTTCACCTTCTTAATCAATCTTTCCATTCTACCATATTTTAAAATTAAATTGCTATGCTTTCAGCCTACCTTGCCTCACGAAATAATTTGTGCCTTCATGTTAAGTTGTCTGTTCATTGAGGCCCAATGGTCCCATAACATCCCAGAAATACAATCATTCATAAAAATCACTCCTTATATTCATTTTCTCATACTAGCCTAAGACAAATAGTTTCATTGTAAGTCATCTCAGGCCATTTCATTTACTTATTCACTGAGTGTGACTCAGAGAGAGCCCTCTCCTGTTCTGGTAGGGCTAGCTACCAGATTGAGCGTAGTTTGTGGTTACCCTGAATTTTGCCTTCTTTCAGTCTGAGGCAGATTTAGGTGCTAACAGAGGTGACATGGGGTAGCGCTAAATGGCTATGAAGGATATTGCGTTTGGGGTTAAGATAGAGTGGTTTGTGTTTTTTGGATTTCTAGTCCCGAAAGACTAAAAGGTGAGATTTGTGGTTTATGTAGGTGGTATTAAAGTCTACCCATTTCACCCGCCCCCCGCCGGTAAACTTCGAACTGCGAATGAGGGTTGAAAGGGAGTTTGGGCCGTATGATTGTAGAGGAGTGTGTAGAATGAGAGGTGAGGTGGAGGGAGTTTAAAGTGTTAGTGGAGAATTAACGGTGGGGTCGTAATATGATAGGCGGGCACGACAGCTGTGGGCCCAGGTGTTTCAATGAATGGAGTGATAGCATATGAATGAAATAAAATAAAGTCAAAACCTTGGTTATTCGAACTCCCATCATCAATATGTTTCCTAATGTTTTGATCTTTAGGAAATAACCATTTCAACATCTCAAACTTTCACATTTCTACCTACCTTTCTATTCCTAACATTTTTACTAATCCTTTCAGAGTGAATTTGAACTAGCAACCCAATATTTTCTTTTTATGAACAATCTATCTATATACCTTATTCCCTCCATTGGCTCAAATTAAACTATTGATGCAACTGTATAATTGGATAAAAAAACCTAGTGTGGCATCTAAACAAACTGCACACAACTTATTATTTTTTAAATTGAATTTAGAACAAAGTAGTGGCATTTAGATTTGCAACACTTTCAGAGTTGATTTCTTTCTCTTTTCTGTCTAACCTAACATTTTATTTTGCCTTCATTTTTTAGGGCATCTACCCTAACATTTTCTTTGATAAGGACATATTTATCATATTTTCCTAACATTTTTTATTCAATATTCTTTTTGTCCACATCCTATCTTAACATTTTGTAAATATATTTTCATTTTTTGTCTAACTATTTCTAACTTATCAAAACAAAAAAGAATGTTACAACAGGCTGATCCCCTAGGGTCAATGAAGGAAGACCTTGTTGTTGCCTAGACTAACGACAAGGGTTGTATGTAGCCAGGATGACTGATATATTTTATAAAAAAAAATTAAAGTGATTTTTATTATAGTCCCAGTGATAACAAACCAACACCTAAAAATAAAATAAAAAATACTCTAAAAGTCAATTAGTAAGAAGTCAGGGGATTTGAATCTGCCTGATA
The DNA here is from genome assembly GCA_000404065.3 of Pinus taeda. NCBI lineage: Eukaryota > Viridiplantae > Streptophyta > Pinopsida > Pinales > Pinaceae > Pinus > Pinus taeda. The sequence goes on along the minus strand of APFE030423151.1, from coordinate 122,705 downwards.
ACCACTGATCGCTGGAGATAAAACCTAGTATCACAATGGATAAAAGAGAGATATGGCCAAATGTACACTTATGATTACTCTTGAGCTTCACCCGAACCTTAGATTAAGGGGCCAAATACTCTCGTGAAGATGAGCACCCTCCTAGAAACTAAAGACAGAGTAGGTTCACTTATTTAGGTACCAGGGCAGCCCAACCTAGTCACCTTATGTTCATTCCTAAAAAAATTTGGCCACTAAGGTTACCTCAAATCATAGACACCACCTTAGGGAACATGGTCATTTATAGTATGCTATGTGGGTAGGATACCTAAGTCCCTGACTCAGCTCCGATATCCTTGAGGGGATTCCTAATACAAAAAATACCCAATGGGTATGCAATCGAAGGTCGGATACCTTCTCTCACATTCCAATGTTGTCTTGCATTTAACTCCTTTTTGAGGGGACTGGTCCCGGATGATGTGAGTGTAATAGGATTCTACCCTCTTTAATGACACTAGTCTCAATTTTGTGATCTTGGATAGTTTACTCATCACTGCCTAGCCAAATATCGTAGCCTAGAATAATGTGTGTGTATGCTAAAAAGAGTTTCTGATTGCTTTTATTACGAAACTGATTTTAAAGGTACTTTATTAATGTCTTCGAGGGGGTGTTGACATATGTAGTTTTATGAGGCTTTGAATCAAACCATGCAGAAAATATGCTTTTCAATTTCAAATACGATGAAAAATTCTTTCTACAAGGAGAGAGTTACCTATACATCAATTAAGTACCATGCATCCAATGTAGTAAACACATGCACAACTTGCAAATATGCAATTATCTCTAACAACTAGCCCAATATACATATGCATAATCAAACCAACTAAAACAAAAAATTTAAACAATTTTTTTCATTTTCTTTTCTTGAAAAACAAATGCACTTAAGCTATTTTCCTAAAAATGAAAATGATCATAAAAGTAGGTAACCAAAACAAGTGCACAATTGCAGATCCATAAAATAGACTACAAGTAGCCTCCCAACCTAGGAATTCACAGAATGGGGTGAACATAAAGATAATGGTTATCTAACTCTTCTCAGAAGAAGGTACAAAGTGTTAATAGCAAGACTAACACTCTGTTCAAAATCCTAGGGGAATTATAACTCACTAGATTGCACATCTAGGGTGTGTTACAAAGGCAGAGGCAAAAAATTTCATTCAGGATCTGTTCAAAGGCTATGCATAAAAAAGGAGGTTGTGAAGCATCCTGAGTGATCAGAATGGGAAGCAAGAAGATCAGGAAGGCTTGGAAAGAAAGAGAGATTCAGGAACTTGAAAGATCAAAACTAGGAACTAAGTATTAGACCCTAGTACAGTCGCCATTTATGCTACAAGGATATATGCATGGGTGGTTTTGGTTGTAATACGCTCTCGTATCTTCCCGGGATCCAAGGAAAATTGTTTAATATTAGCTGCAAATCTCACAAAGAACCATACATATATTCATATCAATTTATGATTGACAAAGGGAAGGGAGAAGGATTACCTCAGTCCTTGGTGTAGCCCTGCTAGAGAATGCAATGTGGCAAAGTGGAAGAATTCTCCGCCAACTCCTAGATCAAAAACTGCACATATACAAGACAAAGCATAATCCTACAACATATAAACCTTGATAATAAAAACATAAATATATGATAATATAATCTAGGATGCATCCAAGCTACTTATTAATCACTGAATCGAATCAACATGTAAAGGAACACGATATCAACACCATCAATTAGACAATACAAAAACATATATATATTATTATATAGAAGAAGAATGATTACAACCATCTTGGCTAGATCAAGCCTCCTCTAGTCCTTCATCTTTTCTCTCTCTATTTCTCAACTTCTTGGTAGCGTAAAAATACTAAATTTCTTGAAATGTGAAGGTTTGTTCACATATTGTGGCTAAATGAATTGAATTTCATTAACCTAAGTGGTCAAAATTTAGTTCTGGTCGAGAGGGTTGGATCTCTTGAAAATGATCTGTAATTCATTATTGTAATAGTTAGGAAATTGTCTTATTTTGGACTAGGGGATAAGTTGTTAGCATAGGTGTGTAATAGAGCTTGAAAATAGATATTTGACTGTTAGATTGGTTAAAAATAGAGATCAAGTTGTTCGTACTATTAGAATAGGATTCGACCCATAAAAAGAAGAAAATGTAATGAAGAAGGATTAGCTGAGATGATTGAGGATTGAGCGACAGGCAAGAGTTGAGAGAGAGAGAGGGTTTTGAAATGGAAATAAAGGTCTATTAATTTGCTGTAATCTAGCCAAGAGGGTCGAGACTCTGTAACTATTATTTTATTGAAGAAATTGATTCAGCGTGAGACTATGTGTCAATTCTGTTGAAAAATCTTGTTTACCTCGGTGTATTTGCGTTTTGAAGCAAATCTAGGTATTTTCTCTATTTTTCGTATTTTAATTATAATCTCAATGTTTATGGGTTAATCACAATCATTAATATTAATAACAAGAGTAGAAGAGCACAAAAAGTTTTGGTTGTGGTTGAAGGCCTAAACTCCATCCTAACCATCGATCTAAGTTTCAACTGCTTACGTCATATTCAACTGTGGGGTTGAGCTGTTTGATAATCCGTGAGTTGGTTGAAGAGCTGTGAATCGTAGGATTTTATGGATTATGTTATCAAATGGGTATTGAGGTTTAAAGTGATCAGAATTTAAATCTAAACCCGGACCCGAATTTTTATAGATCAAAGTTTCTAAATCAAATTGGCTCTGTGAGGTGGGTAAGCGTCGCGCAAGTTCCCTGTGCGATATCACTGTCAACCATTTGATGACTGACAATTTCTGACCATTGGATTCTAAACATTGCATCATTCAAGAGTGAATGAACCTTGGCCAAGAGAAATTGTGATTTTCGATGTCACTTCCGATTGTTAGATCTAGAGAGAGGAGATCAATGGCATAGAGCGAAGTGCCTGCCTTCTAAAGGGAAATTCAACGTGGGACCAACTGTTGTTCAATTGATGTTCAGTTGTTGTTCAATTGTTGTTAAATTTTTGTTCAATTGCTATTCAATTGTTGTTCAATTTTTGTTCAGTTGTTGTTAAGTTGATGTTCAATTACTGTTTAGTTGTTGTTCAATTGCTATTAAGTTGCTATTCAATTGGCCTCCTGCATCATTTTTGGTATCAAAGCACAGAGATCGAGTTTGAATGTAGTAAGCATGCCGCCAAGAAGAGCAGCTGGCATAGGTCAAGGAAAAACTAAAGAAAATGCAGTTCTACTAGAGGAGATCTGGAGTCTGCGTACAAGGATGGACACAATGGAGACTCCATAGAGGAGAGCACCTGATGAAGGATTTGAAAGTGTTGCGGAAGAATCTTCTAAAGAAGAAGAAGAGGAGGAAAATGAAACTACTAAAGTTATCAAGATGTTAGCTAAAGTAGGTGGAAAACCAAAGGAAAAAATTCTTGTGTATGAAGGGAGTCTCAATGTAGAAGAGTTAATGGATTGGATCAGCTCACTGGACAAATATTTTGACTATGAAGAGGTTGATGACAAAAAGAAGGTGAAATTTGCAGTTACCAGATTGAAGGGTCATGCAGCTATTTGGTGTGATAAACTACAAACATCCATAATGAGAAAAAGAAAGTCCATGATCAAGCAATGGGATAAAATGGTGAGTAAAATGAAAACTCAATTTATGCCAGCAGATTATCAATTTAATCTTTTCAAACAGTTACATAATTTAAGGCAAAAATCAATATCTGTTAAAGAATAACAAAATAGTTTTATAGATTGAGTATTAGAGTAGGACATGCAAAGGATGATATGGAGAAGGTAACCAGATATATCAATGGCTTAAGATACGACATACATGATGAGATCAACTTGCTGAGTCTGAAGACCATTGAAGATGCCTATCAAGTAGGTTTGAAGGAAAAAGAGAAGATGTTGAAAAAAAAAAATTAGAGGAATAGAGGGAAAAGTTTAGTAAGAGGTAAAGTAACTACCAGACCAAGGGTTCAACAACATCAGAACAAAGTAGGAAGTTCAAGTAGCATACCACCACAGAGAGGAGATTTTAATAGAGGAATATTTTCACCTAGAGGAAGAGGCAAAAGAAGAGATATTCGGTGTTACACATGTGGAGAGCGGGGACATGTATCGTGGGACTATCCTCATAATAGAACAACAAATCAGAGGAATGCGAATGTGGTTGAATAAAATATAGAAACACCTCGAATTATAGAAAAAGAAGAATCCCATGAAGTAGGAGAATCCATGTTGTTGAAAAGGGCATTGCTTAAGGCAAAGAAAAAGACTGAAGAACCAGCTCAGAGGAAGAGTATATTCAGAACTACATGCAAATCCAAAGTTAAATGTTGTAAAGTGATAATTGATAGTGGAAGCACTGATAACCTTGTTTCTACATAGATGGTGGACAAGCTAGGATTAGTGAAGACAATACACCCTACTCCTTACAAAGTGTCGTGGTTGCAGAAAGGGAAGAAGATATTATGATAGAACAATGCAAGGTAGAGATACAAATTGGTACGTATAAGGATGTGATATTGTGTGATGTAATGCCAATGGATGTATGCCATGTATTGCTGGGGAGATCGTGGCAGTTTGATTAGAAATCTATCCATGATGGGAGGAAAAATACTTATACTCTGGAAAATAATGGAAATAAACATATACTCCTGCCATTGAAGGATGATGCTAACAAAGGAGCACCTAGAAATAGTGTTATGCTGATGAGTGGAAAGGAGTTGTTGCAAGAGGTAGGAAAAGGTGAAGAAATGAATTTTGTTGCCATAGGGAGACCTAAGGTAATTTTAACTTCCACAAACTTAGATGATTTACCTGAAGAAATCAAAACTCTGTTAAATTATTTTGCTGATATGATTGTGGATGAGTTTCCAAATGCATTACCACCAATCAGGAGTATTAGTCATCATATTGATCTAATACCAAAAGCAAGCTTGTCAAAAAAAGAAGCATATAGATTAACTCCTCAAGAGAATGCAGAATTTGGAATACAAGTGCAAGAACTAATGGATAAGGGACTAATCAGAGAGAGTCTTAGTCCATGTGTTGTGCCAACAATACTCAATCCAAAGAAAGGAGGTAAATGGTGTATGTGTATAGATTCTAGAGCCATAAACAAGATCACTATTAGGTATAGATTTCCTTTGCCACACATGGATAATTTGATAGATTGTTTGAGTGGGTCAAAGTATTTTACTAAAATAGATCTGAAGAGTGGATATCATCAAATAAGAATTAGAGAAGGATATGAATGGAAGACTGCATTTAAAACAAACAGTGGGTTGTATGAATGGTTAGTGATGCCTTTTGGACTCACTAATGCACCTAGCACGTTCATGAGTTTGATGAATGAAGTCTTGAAGGAATATGTAGGCAAGTTTGTTATTGTTTATCTTGATGATATTCTAGTTTTTAGTAGAAGTAAAGAAGAACATATGGAGCATCTTAAATTGGTTTTAAGAACTCTGCAGGAAGAAAAACTACTGATAAATCTGAATAAATGTAGTTTCATGAAAGAAGAATTAATTTACCTGGGATTTGTAGTTTCTAAACAAGGGTTGAAAATGGATCCAGAGAAAGTCCAAGCAATTTGGAACTGGCCTATTCCAAGGAATATATTTGAGGGAAGAAGTGTTCATGGTCTTGCAAGTTTTTATAGGAAATTTATCAGAGGGTTTATTCAGATTTGTGCCCCAATTCTTGAAACAATCAAGGAGACTAATCAAATGTTCAAGTGTATAGAAGCAGTAGATAAGAATTTTAAGTTGCTGAAGAGGAAAATCACAGAGAAACCAGTTTTAGCTCTACCCGATTTTGAAAAAGTATTCCAAGTTGAAATAGATGCTAGTGGAGTCGCAATTGGAGCAATTTTGAGTCAAGAACAAAGACCAATAGCATAATTCAATGTGAAATTAAATGAAGTGAAGAATAAGTATTCTTCTTATGATAAAGAATTTTATGTTATTGTACAAGCCTTAAAAAAATGGAGACATTATTTTCTACCAAAGGAGTTTATATTGTATTATGGCAATCATGCATTATAGTTCATAAACAACCAGCCGAAATTGAACCAAAAACATGCCAAGTGGGTAGATTTTTTGCAGAGCTTTACTTTTGTAGTAAAGCACACAAGTGGTAAGTTGAATAAAGTCGTTAATGCTTTAAGCAGGGTAAATTTCATTGTGCAAGAATTAAAAGTTGGTGTTGTAGGATTTGAAGAAATGGTTGAAATGTATAAAGATGACGTAGATTTCAAATTTATTTACACAGCAGTACAAAATCCAATAGCTCATAACCGAAGTTAGTGGTTAGATTATCTTATCCAAGGAGGTTTATTGTTTAAAGGCAACAAGTTGTGCATTCCCAAATGTTCCATGAGGGAAAATATATAAAGGAGAAACAGAGTGGAGGATTATTTGGTCACTTTGAACAAGAAAAAACCTTTGCTCAGGTAAATACTTTTTATTACTGGCCAAAGATGCAGATTGATGTTAAGATATTTTTTGAGAAGTGCAGGATAAGTCAACACACTAAAGGGAGAAGCCATAATATAGGATTGTACCAGCCATTTCCAATACCATACCGACCATGGGATGCAGTTACCATGGATTTTGTTTCAAGGTTACCTAAAACTCAAAGAGGGAATGATTCTATTTATGTTGTGGTAGATATATTTTTCAAGATGGCACATTTCATAACATGTAAAAAAAACTAGTGATGCAACAAATATTGCTAACCTTTTTTTTTTTCAGAAATTGTAAGATTACATGGATTGCTTATAAATATTGTTTCCAATAGAGATACAAAGTTTGCAGAGCATTTCTAGAGCTCTTTGGAAGAAACTAGGAGCTAACCTCAGTTTTGGTTCAACATACCATCCTCAAATAGATGGACAGACCAAAGTAGTAAACAAAAGCTTGGGGAACATATTGAGAAGTTTAGTGTATCAAAATCCTAGGTAGTGGAATTTAGCACTAGCTCAGGCTGAGTTTTCTTATAATGGCACTCCAAACCAAAATACTAGAATGATTCCATTTTAGATTTTTTTTGGGATGAATCCAAGAGGTATGTATGAGCTCAGAAATTTGGGTAAATAGGAGACAAGAAGTGCAAAAGCTGAAGATTTTGTAGAGCAAATGCAGAGACTACAAGAAGATGTCAAAGACAGATTGTAGGAAAGTAGTGGCAAATACAAAAAGAGAGTAGACATGAAAAGAAGAGAGAAATAATTCCAAGTGGGAGATTTAGTGATGGTGCATTTGAGAAAAGAAAGATTTCCTGCTAAGACCTACAATAAACTAAAAATGAAAAAGATAGGACCATGTAGAACTGTAAGAAAGTTTTCAACTAATGCTTATGAAATTGAATTGCTAAAAGGGATTGGAATATCACCTATATTTAATGTTGCAGATTTGTATCCATACAAAGGGACAGAGATAGAGCTACATGAGGAAACTACAAAAGATGAAGTTCAAACTTTGAACTAGGAAGAACAAATGCCAAAGACAGTTAAGAGAGAGGTAGAAGCTATTTTGGAGAAAAGAGTATCCAAAATAACCAGAGGAAAGGTTTATTTTCAATATCTACAAATGGAAATGACAGCCAGTGGAGGATGCTAGTTGGTTGACAATAGCAAAGTTGTAGAAGTATGGAGTAAACCCTGAAAGTCCGAGGGATGATTCTTTTCTTCCCCGGGAGTCTGATGCAGAAGCATCTGGACTTAGCCAGCAATGTGAAGGTTTGCTCACATGTGGTGGCTAAATGAGTTGAATTTCATTAATCTGAGTGGTCAAAATTCAGTTTTGGTCGAGAGGGTTGGATCTCTCGAAAATGATCTATAATTCATTATTGTAATAGTTAGGAAATTGTGTTATTTTAGACTAAGGGATAAGTTGTTAGCATAGGTGTGTAATAGAGCTTGAAAATAGATATTTGACTATTATATTGATTAAAAATAGAGATCGATTTGTTTGTACTGTTAGAATAGGATTTGAATCATAAAAAGAAGAAAATGTAATGAAGAAGGATTAGCTGAGATGATTAAGGATTGAGAGAGAGGCGAGAGTTGAGTGAGAGAGGGTTATGAAATTGAAACAGAGGTCTGTTAATTTGCGGTAATCGAGCCAAGAGGTCTAAGACTTTGTAACTATTATTTTTATTGAATAAATTGATTCAGTGTGCGACTATGTGTCAATTCTGTTGAAACTATTGTTTACCCTTGTGTATTTGCGTTATGAAGTGCATCCACGTATTTTCTTTGTTTTTCATATTCTAATTATAATCTCAATGTTTATGGTTTAATCATAGTCATTAATATTAATATTAGGGGTAGAAGACAAAAAAAAGGTTTGATCATGGTTGAAGGCCCGTATTCCATCCTAACCATTGATCAAAATTTCAACTGCTTACGTCATAGTCAACTGCAGGGTTGAGCTATTTGATAATCTGTGAGTTAGTTGAAGAGCCACAAGCCATAGGATTTGATGGATTTTGTTATCCAATGGGTATCGGGTTTTAAAGTGATCAGAGTTTAAATCTAAACCCAGACCCGAATTTTTATAGATCAAGGTTTATAAATCATATCAGCTCCATGAGGCAGGTAAGCATCGCACAAGTTCCCTGTGCGATATCGCTGTCAACTGTTGGATGAATGACTAATTACTGATCATTGGATTATATCTCGTCGCATCATTTAGGAGTGAATGAACCTTGGCCAAGATAAATTGTGATTTGGGATGTCACAGCTGACCGTTAGATTTGGAGAGAGGACATCAACGACGTAGAGAAAAGCACTTGTCTTCTAAAGGGAAAGTCAACATGGGACTGACTGCTATTCAATTGTTGTTGAGTACCTATTCAGTTGTTGTTTAGCTACTGTTCAATTGGCCTCTCGTGTCATATTACAACCATCTTGGCTAGATCAAGCCTCCTCTAGTCCTTCAACTCTTCTCTCTCTCTCTCAACTTATTGGTAGCATAACAATACTAAATCTCTTGCAAAGTTTTGAAAACCATTTGACCTCTTTCACGATGAACAAGCCTCAAATGTATAGATGGAGAGAGGCTCATCCTTGCCAATTTTTTCATGAGTTCCATTGAGGCAAAAGCTTGGATGTTGCCACACTTTATTTCTCTTTCCCTTCCTGTGGGACTTTGTTAGGAATAACAATGTCCTTAGTTAGGTCAAAGGTAGACGTTTCCTTCTTTTCGAGATGACATTTGAGTGAAAAGAAGAGTGTCAGTAATTCAACTCATGCTTTAACCTCCAAAATCTCATAAATATGTAGTACTCTACCCTTTAGGCAAAATAGAGCGTTAACTTACAGACTAATGCAATTGGCTGAGAGATGGAAAGCGTTATAACTCTCCTTGTCTATTTCTGGGGTGCGTTGCCTTGGAAAATAGGACTATAATTTAGGTCTTGTCTTCAACTAATGTGTCTTTCTCCTCTAAGATGATGAGGAGGTAATTTTCCTGTATAACACTGATGTTGATGCTGGTTATATAATTGGCTCCCCATTGATGTTTCTCAGGTAGTAGCATTGGGCTTCCCATTGGCAATATTTTCGGGTGATAGTAGTGACTCTCCAATGGATAGAGGGTGGTAGCTTGGGCTCCCCTCTATTGTCAAATTATTCTTCTTTAAGATTTGATAATGTTCAACATATGGGTAGAGACAATCAAGAGATAAGTAGATATGAGAAGTGATGGCATTTGATAATGAGATACTTGAGATTGGATATGAGTTGATGACAAGATTCTTGTGATTATTACATGATGTAGTTGGAATTTCTCCCTAGCTGAGAGGGAGTGTTTTTTGGCAGATCAGTGTCAAATTCCAACCATGGTACGAGATTCCTCTTTTTGAGAGGAACCGTTTTGACTATTGAAGCACTCAATTTGGACAAGATAAAGTGTATTTTTGAATTAAAGCCCACAAGTGCATATTTGATCAGTTCAGGCCTAAAGAAAATTGGACACCCTTGGAAGTCTATAAATACAAGTCATTGAAACCTCATTTGGACATCATCATGAAGAATTCTTCTATTCTCTTCCTTAGTTTTGGCTCACACAGGTTTGAGGTAGGTTCACAAAGATTGTTCTATACAGGTCTAAGATTGCAAGGTCCGAAGCTCACACATATGAATTAGGTTTTTAGTTTCCAGTCGCATGCATGAAATAGGTAGTTTTCAGTCACAACCATAGGCACGTAGGATCATGCGTGTGGTTGAGGGATTTCAGCTGCACTCACATCACTTTTTTCATGTGGTTTAGACCTAAGGTTTGGTTTTTGCAGTTGACTGAAGCTTTCATCAGTTGACCGTAGAACTCGGAAGTTGATTGTAGACAATGACAGTTGATCGTAGGCTTCTAAAGCAGGGTTTTGATTATTAGCATTATTACACTCAACTCATAAATATTGTTTAGTTGATTTTTTGGGATATGATTATGGTTGAGGATATCGATCATTGTACTCTTCTTTTTCTGAATCATTTAATTAAAATATAATAATAAGAAGAATTTGAAAGGGTTTTCCCCGTAGTGGGTTTTGCCTTGTTCTCTGACCAATCCTGGTGTCTATATGTGTGAATAATTTTATTACATTGTTCCTTTATATTACACATCATTGATGATGTGGTTGTTATTTCTATATAATTTCGTATGTTTCTGAATAATGTTGTAAATCTAAATAATGATATGATGCTATGGGGTGAATTTAATATGAAAATGAAGAGATGTCATTATCTAAAGAAAATGACAATATATCCATAAGAAAAATTAACAAAAAATATCTTTCCAGTATATTTCCAATTGAGATAATTTTCTGGAGCTAAGCCATATTGGCTAGAAGTTGTAATTATCATTTCTACTGCATAATAACAAAACCCTCATCTGCTACATTTGTTTTCCCTTTAGGGTTTATCCAGGGAAAACTGTCCAAAAACAATTGTGTTATCTTTGTGTGTGTGCATCTATTTTTAAGTTCCATATTTAATATTTCTATAATGTTTTTATTTGCAAAGAATGCACCAATGATTTAATCATTATTTCCCAAATGTTTAATTTAGAAGACAAATAAATTGCTAACAGTTAGAAGATCAAACTCTAGTTGTTGCATTCAAGGAATTTTCACGTGGTATAAGAGCATGAGATCATATTAGAGAGGCTCTAGGTGAAAGGAAACAAGATTGTGCAATTTTAGAGGGATATATGAAGCATTATTTCCATATCTGTGTTGGCCAACTAGGCAGTATGAATGGTTGGAGCCAGAAAATCGATTTTTAGTTCAGGGTGGAGGAAAAGTTTGATTTGCTCGAGGAGCAATGGGAGCAGGTAGTAGGATTGTTAGAAAGGGTTTATGGTGAGCAAATTAGTGAGATTCATAGAGATATATAGTGTGGTTAATTTGTAGGAAGGGTTTTTTGTTGCATATTAGTGCAACGCAAGGAAGAGAAAGCACACAAAGGGAATTTCTATGAAACATCTCAGAGGGTTTCCAGTTTTCAAGTATCATGAATAGACGCTGAAATTTCTAGCAATAGAGTCCAATTTAAGGCATTGTGGACTTCCATATCATACTACTAGTTGAGCCAATGTGTGTTTAAGGGCCAAAACTGCATGTCCTAGTACCAAAAGAGGTTCGAGAGGTAGAGCGAGTTTCCTAGGAGTGAAGCATCAAGCAATGCAAATTTCTAAAAGAGGTACCATACATTAAAGAAAATTTCCAGCAGCATTTTTCCAATGCAAGTTGTAGAGGAGAATTGATGCAGGAGCATCTAGGGGTATCTTCAAAAAATTAATTTACGAAATTCTTGCAACAAAGTCTAGAACTTATAAAAGATGGAAAAATATCTTGGATTTCTAATTTGTGTAAAATCTCTAGGAAATTGTGGTATTTAAGATAGGATTAGTGTTGGAAATATGAAAGGTGTTGTTAAAATCCAACTTTTTTTATTTTTCCCTTATACAAGTCCAATACATCTTAACTTAGTGGATCTGAACCCACACCATTCATTTGATGTAATCTCTGTACATATTATCATGAAATATATAATGACAGAGTGTGTGTGTGGGACAAGTGTGGAGTATGAGAGTAAATGGCCAATGATAATCAAGACAATATTATATTGTAAATATTTTGGTCTTAATGAAATATATATGACTTTTTGTGTAATTGTTGTGTGGGTTTTTAAATTTATGGATAATAATTTGTAGGAAGTTGCAACTTGCATACTTTTTTTGGTATCAGAGATGGCTATCTCTTCAGAGAAGATAGTCAAAGATGTCTACACTCTTTGAGATTGAAAGAAAGGATAGTTAATTATACAAACATTTGAGTTGCACAACATAAGAAGTTTGGATAATTGAAGCACTGCAATAGGTAAACTAGTATTTAAATTTTTAAATTGATTTGTGCAGAGGAATTGATATTTGCAGGTAGAAACTGAAGGAGAGTGATAGTGGATCATAGCTTGGAAGTTGTGACAAAGGGAACAAGTGAAAAAAATTTGTGGCAGAAGAACCTTGTATTAGAGGAACTTCTCAAAAGAAGTAAACTAAGTAAGTGCAACATGTAAAGGATTAGAGGAGTGCTCGAGAAGGTTCTAAGGAGAGAACCAAAGAAAATACCAAAAGGTCAAGCAAGTGAAGAAATCTTGATGAGCTATTGAGTAACAAGAAGAGGAGACTTGCTACAGAGGAGAGACTTGGTTGCAGTTCACTTTTGAGCATGGATAATCTCACAAAGTTAGAGAAAAGGATGACCACACAGAGTCATTAGAAAGGTTTAGGTGAAATCCACAGGATAAGGAAAGAAGATGTCAAGGCAAATGACATAAAGAGGAAGTTGAGTGATAATGAGTTTGATAGGGAACTTATTGAGATTAAAGTACGATTTAATGTACTTATGGAGTAGCTAAAGAAACATGAGGAAGACCAGAAATGTGGATGGATTTTTAAGAAGTTAAATGCAGAATTAAATAATTGTTTAAAAGAAATTTATAGAAGAAGATGGTTGAAATAAGGGGTATTCAGGGCAATTGAGTGCGATGTAGAAAAAGGCATTATTGTGACTTAGAGAAAGGGCCATTGCTTGAAGAGAATGAGGACAAAGTAGTGGATAAGATCCAATATTCTCATATTTTTAAAAGTAATGAATTTTTTGTGGATGCAGGTATGGAATATGGTGGATAGTTACCTACAGCTGTCACACAATTAGAGGAAGAGCAAAATGGAAATTTTGTTACAAGTGATGAAGGTGAAGGAGGACAAAACTCTTACTTTGTTCTAAGCTAGGATGAAGAACAACACTTAAATGAAATGCTTGTGAAAGGAGGTACAAAGTGGAATGATGAACATGAAGATGTGATTAGGGAGATAAAATTTATATTATTTCCTGAAGATGAGATCGAGCCTCGCATACAATATTCAAAACATTTTTTAGATATTTTGAAGAAGAGATGACATTTTTGGAAATATGGTTGGCAAGAGATGAAAGTTAAATAGAGGTAGAAAAGTCAGTTGGTTTGGAGACAAATATTAGTGTTTCATACAACAATATCATGCTTAAAAAGAAGATGAAACAAGTAAAACTTGAGAATAAGCTTCAGTCAAGAAGAAAATTCGAAAAAGAGATTGATGACTTTTGGAAACTTATGAAGAAATATTCCAAGAGAATGTATAGAAAGTTGAAGAAAACGTTCAGTAAGAGAATGCAGTTAGCTGAGAGAAATTATGTTAGAAAAGTAAATGGAAAACAAAAAAATAAAGTATGGAAGAAAGGAAGAATGAGTAAAGGATTTTTTTCCTCGAAAACGATTCGTTACAATTTAAATTTTGGGAACCTAGAGGAGTTGTTACATTGATACAAAATAGTGGCAAACCTCATAGAGAAGAGTCTTTGAATAGTCCTTGGGTGTCTGATGCAGGAGCATCAAGGGGTATACTCAAAAAGGAAATTTTCGAAAGTCCTGTAAAATGTCTAGAACTTGTAAAAGCTGGAAAAATCTCTAGGATTTCTAAATTATGTAAAAGCTCTAGAAAATCATGGTTGCTCAAGTAGGATTAGTCTTGGAAATATGGAAGGTGTCATAAAAATCCATATTTGTCTATTTTTCCCTTATATATGTCCAATAGATCTTAACTTAGTGGATATGAACCCATGACATTCATTTGATGCAATCTCTATATATATTAGTCATGAAATGTATAATGACATAGTGTGTGTGGGGGAGAAGTGTGGAGTATGAGAGTAAATGGCCAATGATAATCATGACAATATTATATTGTAAATATTTTGGTCTTAATGAAATATATCTGAGTTTTTGAATGTAATTGTCGTGTAAGTTTTTAAATTTGTGGATTAGAATTTGTAGGCAGTTGCAACTTTCATCAAGAAGGCTAAGTTAATTTTCTGAAAGGAGAAAGAAATTTCCTAGTTTATTAATTTCTCCAATTATTTAAGTTTTGCATATTTTCACAATTTTTTTAGGGATGGCCAATTTTCTAATGCACATAGCTAAGTAGTAGATCAATTTCTAGTTTCTTAAGATAGGTTTTGGATGCTAGTACAAATGGGTCCAAAATCTGGTGGCTATTAGTCAAATATGTGACTTATTGACATGACTACCTGACACATTGGTGTTTATCAAATCATCGTTGGAATTTTGTTGAACACTCAACAATTTAGTCACCATCATATATGCAATGGTACAGTTGTTGGTAATCCAACACATAAAAGGGCCAAAATCGTCATGTTGATGGTGCTAGACCTGCAAACATTTAGGGGATCTCCCCGGTATGAAGTCCCAACTAGAACTCACACCATTTGGTGTAGGAGTCCCATCCAGTACGATGGCCTGGTTGCCATTATATTAAAAATTTGCCTCAACTCTTGCTTGTCGGCATAGGAGAGTGGTTTTCTTTATCTTCGAGAAGCTACATTCATGTGCCTAGTGAGTGTAAGTTTCACTTGTGTCAATGGTTCTTTCACTGTCGAGGGAGAGGGTGAGAGTGAGTTCTAGGTTGATTGGGAGCAATCCCAACACTACTAGGAACACACAACACAACAAGACATGCACAACTTCTGGAGGAGCAGTCCACACAGATGCGACAGTCACAACATACAAGGTAAGATAACACATACATAGCTCAATGGATCAGTCTAACCGAGTGTAATGGTTGTTACAACAAGCTTCATGCGAAAGGTTTGTCTGATGTCTAGGAGAGTAGTCTACATGGGCGAGACAACATTAATAGCATATACAACACATTTCCATTAATAGATTATGCATTACAAAAAATGAAGCAGTCATATGTAGAACACAAGTTAAAGCAACATCCATTACAAGTGTTAAAGACCAATCTTACAACAGATACAATACATGTGTGAAAATGTGTTGGCCTGCTAGCAAGCTTTTAAATTAAGCAAAAGTTCCAAGACACATCGTTACACCATACATCACTAACCTTGAGTGTGGGGCATTGGAGCCACTACTTACTCCTCAAAGAAAAGATTACAGACTCTCTTGGCTATGTGGGAGGAGATGAGGTGAAAAATTCCATTACATGTACAAATGAGGGGGAATTTATAGCCAAGGGTGAAACTGACCCTTGTGGCTATTCAACTACCCTCATGACCATTTGAATTCCATGACTTTTCAACTTACATGACTCTTTGTTCAACAAGTGGGTCTCTTGGAATCCCACATTACATCACATTGATTGACAACAAGCTCATAGTGGAGATGTGGGAAACATGACTCATGATGTGACTCGACATGACTTGACATGACAATATTGGTACATTTGTGCTACTACTGGAGTGCATGTTGAGCTACAGTGCTACTGGGTGATGGATGTCTTCATGGTGTATTCATAGCTTCACTTTTGAATGGTGAAGTGCATGGATTCTTCGATGGTCCTTGGTTCGCTTGATGAAGATTTAACATGCTATTCCTTGCTTGCATGTTGGAAGGCTTGAAAAGCTCATCTGTTCGCGAAGGTGCATGTTCTTCACGTTCGTCAGTTTTTCATGTTTCATTCATTTTTCCATTAGTGAACCTGTCCTTCTGCATGTGCTCCCTTCATTCATCCTATTTTTCATCTTGCCATGTTTGTTGGTGTTGCTATACATGTAGTCATTCATGAAAAATGACATCAAATCAAAAACCTCCTAGTTTACCATGACACATGATCATTTCAGATGCAGGTGACCAAGAGAGATAGCAAGGTTGTGAAGTGGGATGATGACTCTAGGCATTGTTGATGAAAACTACACAAGAGTCACTGAGTGATGAAGACGGGAAATCTAAGTCGATAGTGGCTGTCTGCGAGGTCTGGCTCGGCTGGGAGGAAAAGTTGCACAAATTTTGGAAGGGAAAGTCTGGGTTGCAGGAAGGCAAGGTACGCATTCTCTATGCATTTTTCGGAATGAATGGGCAGTGGGGTTGGACAACCAGATTTGCGCAATTTTATAGAGAAATGGGTGGGCTGCATGAAGGGTCAATAGGCAGGAATTGCACAGTTTTTGGCAAGAACTGCCCGGGAGACTTGCAGCCAAAACTGCGTAATTCCCAGAGGGAACTGGAAGTTGGCTGCTGGGGTCACTAGAAGCCAAAAGTGTGCAATTACCAGAGGGAACCAGAAGTTGGCTACTCAATCACTAGTAGCGGAAATTGTGCAATTCCTGGAGGGAATTGGCAGTCTGCTGCTAGGAGTTATTGGCGGGGAAATTGCACTGAAGGTGGGAAGACAGCCTGCTGATCATCTCTGTGAAATTTCAGAGATGAGCGATCTGCTGGACAACAGAAGGCCTGCTCGTGCAAAATGCACAATTTCTTGGATGAGCAGCCAGTTAACGGTCTGGATGACTGATTGGGAAAATTGTGCAATTTTGTGTAGGAGACAAGGATGGGGACTTGGTGTCTGTTTGGACCATTTTTACAATTTCCATAGTCAGTTGAGTGAGTGAGGCCAGTAGCCTCTATGCAATTTTTGAAGGGAGTTGATCCTGGGGTGACTGTCAGGTGATCAACATGGAAGTTGATTTGATTTCTTGCGGGCAGCGCAACTTGAAAAGACTAGCTTGGTGCTTATGCATCGTTCTGGTTGATAGTCAATCGAGTCGAAAGCGGGGTGAGGATCTGGATGTTAAAGGGGATTTTGGTCATTAGAACTTCAAAAAAATTGACTAATTTTGTGAACGATCGAAAGATGCATAGGTGATCATAAAAACACACATTCACATGGCCCGATGACGAAACAACCCAAACAATCCAGACACACATGTTCAACATGACTGACTGATAGTGCAAGTGACAAGCGCGACACTCGTGACTAAGCGTTCATTGATCGAGATGATGCTTGCAAGACAATGGATGTGACTCCATGTGTGAGTGTGACATATGCTTTCATAGTGAACACAAGCACATATGAAGCGAGGACTTTGAGCATAACCAGAACATGATCGCAAGCATGACTTAGACATCAGCATGCAGAAACTTGAATGCAATGAATAAGCAAGGCGGATGTAAAGACTCACATGAGCTCATGGAGCAAACTCGAGTGTGTGCATTCATCAAGTGAAACTCTTCAAGGGAGGCTTTGAAGTTGGTGCAGGCCAAAATTTTGGAGGGTGGTTGTAGCCACTACAACACTTGGTGACACACTAGTAGAACTCCAACTTCTCTGTTTTGGTTCATTTCTAGCACAGGGCCTTTGTCTTTCAGGGAGTATTGAATCATTGTGTGGGTTACTTCAATTTCCTCACTTACCCCATGCACATACGTGGTTGACCCTTTGCTAACTCAGTCAAACACAATCAAAATTGTAGCTTAGATCTCAGTGTTTCAAATCTGGAAAGGGTAGTTTAGTTCGCGAATTGAAGATTTTCAAAGTATAAGTTTTCATCTCTAGTATTTCTCCACTACCAGTAGTCCTGTACAGTACCCCGGCATAGTCACATAGGAAAACACACTGTTACACTAAAATTTGTCACCATGACTATTTGAAGTTAATATGGCTTCATCAATAGTCATATTATCCTCCTTGTCAAGCTTGATACCTCTGCTCTCCATGTCAAACTTCAAGAAAGAGAGAAAGTCATTAAAAATCATGTTTATCTCTGGGTACGCAGGTTCTCTCTACCTTGCCTGCGTGTACGCATCCCAAGCTCATTGTACCTGCGTACTTGTACGCTCTGTAAGTCAAGGGATGGGTGCGTACTCCTGTAAAGGTCAAAAGGCACGAGTTTCATCTTAAAAAAGTTACTTGTGGTCACTTCTAGGGCTTTCTAGAAGAGTGTTTGACGTGTATTGAGCGCCTCCAGATGGTTCATGCATCCCTATGATAGAGGAACTTATCCCATCAAGAGAGGAGCTACCCCATCCAAAAGAGGGAGTATCCCATTGATGTTGGAACTGAATAACTTCCTCTAGAATACTATAAATACAGGCATTGGGCCAGAGGAGGGGAGGTTGAAAGCTGAACATTCTAAAGGGTAAATGCTGCTGGAATTAGGACTTCCATTGTTGACTTGTGAGGAGAGATCACTATCCTTCCTTGTTGCCATATTGGGAGTGGGTGAGCTTGTCAAAGTAGAGGAAATCTCTTGTTGGACCCTGGGAGGACCTTGCACAACACCAAGGCTCAGGTTGTAATGGTTCCTTTTTTGTTTCCTTAATACAAATAAGTCCATTCTTCTCAATGATTTGTTGTTAATGAATTATTTCATGTACTCCTTGGTCGATGTGATGAATATGCTTTGTTTTATGATGAATATTCAGGTGTTATGTAATCGTTTGCTTTGTTGGTGTATGCAGGTCTTAAAGTGAAGGAGGAGCTCATCTGGATCAGCAAGGCTGGACTGCTACAACAAGCGTTGGACCTAAGGTAAGATCGGAAAACACTTGGTTTCTCATAGAATAATGTATGTTTAGAGAAGGATTGCTCTTGTTTGGTTTGTTTGTCACTAGAGAGTCTTAGACTCCTAGGGAGGTTAGGTTTGTCCGCAAAAATAACTCTTTCCGCATGACACCCCCCTTGCATTCGGCACATCGGTCCTGAATGCCTTGGCCTATATATGAGATTCTCGACAGAGGGCTTATAGACAGGGATTCATCTCGGTGACTGAATTCCAAATCGGTAATAGTCGGTAATAGAAGGTACCGAGAACCGCTATAGAATAGTAAAATACGATGCTAATATCAGTAATAGAATTGAAAGATTCGGCGACATAAATAAAGATACAATTCATAGAGTGTTTTTAGGGAGATGATGTTGGACGGAATTGGACCAGTCAAAGAGTTTCTGTCAAGCCTCCTGTATCCGAACATACCGAATAAGTTAGTAAAACTTTGTTTTACATTTGAATCGTTTTACTCGGTCTTTAAAGCAATACATAACCTAAAAAGCAATGCATCAGTACACTATATGGTGGAAAATTTGATACTCACAAGGCCTGCAAGGTTTGTATAAATCCCAGAGTAGGGGGGATCTCCCCATAGAAGTTATTGCCATAAAGCAGTCTGCATATCGAAAAATATATTCGAAGAGTTATTGATCTCTAACCTTTGTTTACCATCCAAAATTAAGAATATGGATTTGTTTCACTTACATGTGAAGTAGTTCCATACTCGAGTTGAAAAGTTTGGATGGAATGGAACCTGTAAGGTGGTTCTCGTTGAAATGGCTTGAATAAAGAGAAGCAATAAGAAATTCATCAGCGATTTATTCATTCATGAAAACCCAAATAAACCATAAGCATTCCACTTTCTTACAAGTGTTGTGCAGCAATGAGATTGTCTAATCCAGGTTGGCTTGCGTTTGAGACCGGAAGAGTTCTCGTTAGCTCATTTTCCGCAAGATCTAGCCAGTTGATCTTCACTAAATTACCCAATGATGCAGGAATTGAACCGCTAAGATTATTGGAATTCAAAGCCCTGACAGAGCAAAACATATTTAGAATTTACAATTATAAAATCCAGAACATTAAGAATTATTATGATACAATGATATTCTTACAAAAATTCAAGATTAACGAGGTATCCCAATTCATCTGGGATGCTTCCACTGAAATTACACCCTATCAAAACCCTGAATCCACCACAAAATTGATATTCAATTGCAGTCCGACTTAAGAGCTATCAATTTTACACAGAATTTAAATCTAATTCGTGCAGTGCTTCAGACTTGATGATCAGCTGGGGTTAAAACTTAGTACTCACAAGTTTTTCAAGTTAGTCAGGTTTCCCAAGGTGCGTGGAAGCGTTTCTGTCAACTGCGGGTTGTATGACAAATCCCTGCGGTGCCCAACCCAACGAATATATTTATGGATTAACTAATCAATAAAATAGATTTTTTTCAGAGGAAAGAAATCAGCCACCCTCTCAGCGAGGGCTAGAGTGAGGTTGATGTACCATGCCAGTTGACAAGCATAATCATATTCTATAAAAAAAAAATTGTTACAAAAATATTTATCAAGACATTTCTTATTGGTGGAGACTTGAACCTAGGTAAAGAACCTGGGGTGAGGAAGATAAAAGTCATTCCACCCAACTAACAGACATAACTCCAATTCACAATCAATAAATTCGTTTATAACAAACATGGTCAATCTTCATTCATATATCTAGTATCTAAGACATTAATGAACTTACAGTGTTTGTAGTTCAGTAAGATTACCAACATCGGCTGGAAGATATCCCTTAAGTCCTTTGGCTGGTAGTTTCCTGTACAAGGATCATTGATAACAGAACATAAGATTAAGACCAACCAGAGGTGGAGATGGCTCCTTAATCAAAATGACATGCTTGAGCATTAAGCAAGGTACCATATTATTAATAGAAAATCAATCGATACAGTTGTAAAGGGAGTTGCAACTATGCACAGGCATGGTGGTATGTAACTCAAAACCAACTAGCTCTAAATATGGGTCCCTAATTAAAATAGCATAGCAGACAGGGCGTTGGCCAAGGTACCCACGTCAATTATAGGAATTCAAAACGTAGGATTATTATGCAAACAAATTTCAAATATTTCAAGATGGATTGAAATTACAGTCATCACATGTATGACAATCACAAGTCAGGGAGGCGATACTGACAGTGAATTTATTTGGCCAGACTTTGTGCAGGTGATTCCATCCCATTGAGACTGGCAAGGATCAGAACCACGCCAAGTTCTTGGGACTGTGTTTCCCCATACTAATTTCAGGGCATTGAGGCTGGTAACTGCAGCAGGAAACCAAAATAAACATAAGACAGTGTGGAGCTTTGATCAAAGGCTCTGACATTAGAGACACAATTTTCAATTGTGCAGACAATAGAAATAGTGAAAACTGAATATAAGAGAGACTCCATGGATTGCTAATTCAGATGGGCTCGCGAGCTTACAGTCGTTACTGTTTGTGAGGCCCGTAACTCCAGAGAGTATGCAAAGAAGAAATACAGAAATAATGTAGTGAAGTGAGAGCATATATGAGGTCTAAAAGGGATATATCTCGAATCGTACAGAGCAACTGCCCAGATAAATTTGAGCTCCCATCTGCGAAGAACAACCCTTATTCAACAATCCAATCACTTGTCTCAGACAGGCACGGCAATCGGGCGCTGCAAGTGTTGTGAAGTACATTTATAATCCATAAACGGTGACAGAAGAATGTTTCACCACCTGTGCTCCGGTGGCGAATCGATTGACGTGTAAGGGAGCTTTCCGTGCAAGAGTTGCCATGAGATTGGCGAGAGTGTGATTGAAACCATGAATATTACTGTTGCTCTTCGCACTCTCAAGAGAATAGGCAACGCTGGTATCGAGAACAGAGGCGAAAGTGTAATTCTCATAGCTAATGAAGCAAAATTCGAACTGAACACGAGCGCTTATGGCGTTGGGGCAGCCTTGAAAAGCCCTCTCTGACGCTGCAACGGAACAGCTTTGGCACTCATGGCGAGAGACGTCGGGCCTGCACTGCACAAGCCCCTGGACTCCGCCATATGTATGTGTCGCCAATCCGCCCCTGGGGGCAGCGCCATTCACCAGGGATTTCAATAGCCTCTTCAGATTCCTCTCGTATTCACTGCCACTGATGTATTTGTTCGCATTGCACAGACCGTAAATATAGGAATCGGATATTTTATTCCCATGATCCACAACCGAAGGTGAAACTGAAATTGAAATTGAAATTACATTAAGTAACAGCAGTAAGGTCATCCAAGTACACCACCACCATCCTATATTATTCATGCCTTCCATCCTATATCTCTAGTGAGTAGCAGAGATCAGAGACAGCGGCACTAAATGGTATATACCGAGACAAGACGGAATGGTTTTATAGCTAGAGGATACGATGTGGAGACAAACCAAATATAACACATCATCATTAAGATATTTCAAAATTGAACACATCATTAAGATATTGCAAAAGGATTAAAGAATATGTGACAGAATGCATGCTTATTATCTCAAAACTATACTGATATTAATAACGGACGAACAAAAATGAACAATCATTACGATGTTGCAAAAAATGCATAACAAAAAGCATGCTTATTATTATCAAGCAGAGGACGAAGCACCGAGTGAAATTGAAAGTTGCGATGAGTGGCGAGACCGAGATCTAGATTGAAGAGTAGGTTCAGTCACATATACAGATCCAAATTCATGTGCCTGGAGGCTACAACTCCCTTATTTCAAGGCGGTGCATTCAAAGCTGAACATGTGGCGATAAGTGCAAGCGCCTGGAGGCTACAACTCCCTTATTGCAAGGCCGTGCATGCAAAGTCGAACATGTGGCGATAAATTCAAGGGGGCGAAAATGAAAGGTGGCGCATGCAGAGAAGAATACATGGTAGTGGTGATAAAAATATGTGGTTATAAAATACGTGGTAGTGGTGATAAAAATATGTGGTTATAAAATTGAAGAAATTGAAACTGTGTATATAACTTTGAAGGAATATGCACTTAAAATATGTTGAAATAAAATAGAAAAAATATAAAACTGAGAAATTTTAAAGGCATATAAACTTTGGATGTAAGTGTAAAGGAACATGCATTTAGAGTATTTTTCCATAAAATAGAAAAAATATAGAACTCGGAAATTTTGAAGACATAAACTTTTGGATATAAGTGCGAAGTGGAAAAAGTATAAAATTTAGAAATGTTGAAAGCATATAAAACTTTGGATATAAGTGGGAGATGGGGAAAAATATGTCTCGAACGGAGCGAAGCCTGCAATAAGAGGTCGAAACACAAACTTTGGATAAAAATTTATTGAGCAGAAAAATTTATTTCAAACATTGGCTTAAACCTGATATGTACGGGAAATTTTACTTGGTCAAAGCTAATTAATAGCTTGTCAACGATCGATCGATCGCTAATAGTCCCAGGCAGGGACTAATAAGCACAATTAAAGTGGGACTATGTTTTATAATACTTCTAAGTAAAACTAACCAACGATATATATATATATATATATATATATATATATATATATATATATATATATATATATATATAATATATATATATATATATTTGAATTTATTTTTGTAATTTAAGGAAATTACACATGTGTCCTCTTTTTGGACTGTAGAATGAGCCTCTCGACTTAGTAAAACTTAAAAGTGCAAATATTCCTGAGAAGCACTCAGATATTTCTCAATCAATCAACATATTATAATGTGGTAGGACTTTACTAAAGAAATGCATCCAACCCTAAAGATGTTTGTAAAGGTTAAGATATATCCAATGGTAAAACGAAGAATTACTTGACCAATAATTTAATTATCCTGATCAAATTTTACATTAGCACTAGCGTTCATCCTCTTAATGTTTTTCAGTGACAAAAGAACACAATCTAATCACAACTTGGAACTTTAAAGATGAACTTGGCAATGTATCGATTAGTAATTTGTACAAAATTAAAACAATTAAGTATTGTAAATTCGATAAAAAAAAAAAGTGACTACTTTAAATCCATTCTCTTCTATTTTCTTTTTCAAACTCTTTGGTGAGTTTTCACCTGTGATATTATATACTTGCCAATGATAAGATAGTAGAATTTTGTTTGTTCACAAATTTTCCCACCTTTAAATAAGTTATATTCGACATGAATACCATGTGAAAAACCATGAGTTCTTATAAACCTGGTTCTCCAAAACCACTAGTAACTTGATTGAGCCAAGTTTATCAGGGAAAATTTTAAGAACCCCCCCTAAATTTACATGTATAATAAATGGGCGAATCTCTATGGTATATAGGAAAAATGGAAGGCGATTTTATCAATAATATGATATGTATATATAATTTTTTGGCGAATCTCTCACCAGGCATGGCGAATATTTACTCAATTATAAAATCTTGTGTTTATTGAATACACAAATGAAATCATTGCATTTCTTTAAAATATCTTTTGAAATCAAAATTACCGAAATTACATATCGATAATCTAGTGGGTGTAAGATAAAATTCACCCGTGCCATTCACAGAAAGCATGAGAAAAAACCTAATACTATATATAAAACCAAGAAAAATTCAAATTCATCACTTCTAGGGACCTCATAAACACCCTGCCAATACACAAGTATGTTCTTGTTTGCAATTAGAAAAATTACCCAAATTACAATTTGTTTACTCCACTTCTAGGGACCTCGTAACCACCCTGCTAATACACAAGTATGTTCCTGTTTGCAATTAGAAAAATTACCCAAATTACAATCTGTTTACTCCAGCATATGTTGGAAAGTTATAGAAGGATGACTAGTGCAATCAATCCATTCCTTTTAGCCCTGGATTTGTTTCAGTTTAAACAGAAGTATACAAATATACTTGTCCAATGTCTATGCTTTAACCATTCACCTTAAGATGTTTTTACAATATAATTTCCTAAGTCTATTTAATATCTTCATTATCATAAAAACCAACCTATATCCATCTTAACTCCACATCTACCACTCTTAGGGGGTTGAAATCTATTTATCCCGAGCACTTGGTAGACCCAGAATTAAGATGGATCTAAGATAGAATTTCCCCTTTAAATAGTCTATGCTCACATGAATACCATGGGTCAATACCATGGGTTATCATAAACCTGGAGCTTAAAAATTACTATTAGCAATTTATAAAAATTAATAAAATTAATAGTTGATTTTTATTTTAACCAAGCTAAAATGTTTAACATACATTAAATTACAACATCCATTTATACTCTTTATCGGATCAAATATTTTTTCACTCTATGCTAGTTTGCATATCACGATATTTGATACCTCTCGGGGGTTAGTAGATCCAGAGTAAAGATGGATATATTCTGGTTTAATTCCCCCATTTAAATAGGCTACATTCCAAGTGAATACCATGGGTCAATACCATGTGCCATTTTGGTAAATACCATGGGTCAATACCATGTGCCATTTTTATTT